>CM055190.1:25217727-25397727 GCA_029224185.1 Karalla daura | reverse complement strand
GAGGGTGACCATTTGACCAGTGAAAAATACAGAAGGCAAGAAAATGTCCTAGGCCACGTTCTCGTTTCAATATCCAAGGGAAAATCCAGGAATGTGGTATTTACCTGTGGTCCTCGACTATGTAAGATAAGTAAAAATGTAATTTCCCTGTGCAAATATGTGTGAAATTAAATACACAAAAAAGCGACAGCTTTACAGGCCCCCTGGATTTATCCCGATCCCCATATTTACTAAATATTTTTATTACGTATACAGTTTAAGAGAGAGAAACATCACAATGACATGACATCTCATGACTGGGTGGTTCCGCATTTCTGTATGGAAGCAGATACAGGGTCAGTCTCCACTGATAGGGACACAGTATACATACCTCTCTATCAACAAGCTGGAGGAGTGTTAATATTGAAAACAAGCTTCAAACCCCTGTCCACACTTTTTATCACTGATCAGTTGTGTATGATTAACAGGCTGAGTATTCACCTTCAGAAGGACATATTATGCAACGCTCACTTGTATATTTGCTGATTCCATGATCCCTTAAGTTTAAGGGACTTTATGAGTCCCTCAAACTTAAGGGGCTCATAAGGGACCTCAGACATGCCACATCGTCCTCACGTCTTCAGCCCAGCACAATATGTGGGCAAGACATATCTCATTAGCATTTAAAGGGAAGGACAATGAACTGAGTGTTCAGAGCAGGACTGTCAAACTGTAGGTACTGTAGGAACTGTGCTCTTTGGATTTTTCTGACTAAAGCATGTTACTTTAAGACATAATGGGACCCTGTCAAAAAAGGAGAAATGAGAGTATGTCTCCCCTAAATCTCATCAGACTAGCCCCAATTCTAACCCATAGAATTTTTAAGTCAAAGCACTTACATCCCATTTTTTGCCCCGTTAAGTCCGGATTGTTTATTATTATTCTGCCTTGGGACATGGTTGCACTTATAGTAGTTGCAAACCAGCTTGAACTCACCAGATTACAAGCATTTCCATAAACTGCATTTTTCTTTTCTCAACTTTTTGCTTTGTTATTTTAGCATGTTTATTTTATTTTATGGATACCCTCTCAGCTTCCATTGCCAAAACAACACCTTGCTTATGGTTTGCACATTATTTTTAACCCCTCTGTGCTGAAGTCATCTTGTGGGTGGCTTCACATGTGTAAAATGTAAATCACTAGCTCCAATAAACAGAAGTAGTTAAACGATGCATAAATAGCACATGGTGCGAGTCCAGGCCTTCACAAGTAAATCAAACAATTGCCTCAAGTGGTGAATAAAATCAATATACTCTGAAGAATCTCCCACATTACAAGCTTCACACTTCTTTTTTCTCCCCTTGCCCATGAAGTGGTGTCCACAGTTTGAAAGGATGCTTTAAACACGTCCGTCTCCATTTCCTGGAGCCATTTGATACTAGGATGAAACCTCAAAGGACAAATAAGCAAACAATGGCCTCATACAAGCTAAAACAGAACAAGGCTGAAGGAGAGACGCTGCTGAGCCACCCCAGCGAGGACACAGCTCAATAAATATTTTATTGGCAGCTACGTATCTTTCTCCCCCAACAAAACTAAATTTCCAAAATTGAAATCATACATCTGCACTTCCTCGGCTGATACACTGCAATAAACAGTGATTTTAGGCCTCAATATCCTTTGGGAACTCTACGTAGAGATGTGAGAGAGAGAATTCACTTGATTGATCAGTCTGAATAAAATGAAAAACTAATCAACTGTGAATAATGTTGAATAAATCCCAGATGGAGGCACCAATTGAATCATTATATGTACTTCCAAACATGCTCTGCTTTGTGGCGTTTACATCTTCCGATGCAGTGGATTCATTCAGCTATGCTCTGCACGCTCAGTCTACTGTATGGCTTCACACAGTGATGGCTGTGACTTTGAAAATCACTTTCCAACAATTTTGTTTTAATAAATTACATCAGGTAGAGGTATCACCAGTGGTTACACATCAGCATCTGAAAAAAGAAAGGAACTAAATACTCACCAGCTAAAAAGATTGAGCTGTGAATAAATGCAGGATATTTTCACTCAGAGACTAAAGTAGATCAGCTCAAACAGTTTAAAAGCTACTTCTGCTGTAGAGAAAAGGATAAAACAAAACAAAACACTGTTGTGCAGTATGAGCTGACAATGTTATGATAATCAAGTTATAAAAGGATGAAGATTAAGAAACTAGAGAGCGTACAAAAAGTGCGAAAAAAGAAAACATGAGAAAAACTCAGTACACAGTAACTTAAATTGGAGCTTCCAGTGTCTTAAGCTTTTAATGAGAGGGAATAAGTCTCTGCAGGAATGCACTGGTTAGCGTACTGACATATCTCAGATTCTCAAATTTCCGATGGTACCTGAAAGCACCTTGTAATACCTATGGTACTGTACCTAAATGCCGATACGTACAGGTTACATATAGCTACGGGTTGTGTTCCATACATGTTACGTTTCCGATGAAGTTTTGTTGTTTGTTGGATGTATGTAACTATCTATGTTTACAGATCTTAAATGTTCCTATGAATTGTAAATTTATATCAACCCATGAGTAAAATGTCATCACATCTGGCAGAGCCAACAGCCAGAGCCAAGAGCATCAGTTTTTTATTTATTTTTTTAAGAATTGCTGCTTACTATACTTTTTCTGCATCTAGAACTGTCATAATACATTTTATATCCAGCTGTGAATTTATTAACAATGTGCATGTTGAAAAAATACTTTATTCTTAAAATGATCTTAGTTGTTGGTGGTGGATATCTTTAGACAAGCCAGGGAGACATGACAGGAAATGAGGAAGGGACAGATGCATCAAAGGCCCCGAGCTGGATCCAAACCAAGGATTTTTGCCTTTCACAGCTGGCATCTTCCCCCACCAGCCACGAGGGTGCCCCAAATATCATCCCTGACACCAAAAGTGCAGTTTGCCACTAGATTAACATCACCACACTTTGTACCGCGGCTCTCGTGCCCCCAGAGGCGACACACTGAGCCTGCACCACCAGTCCCAACCAGCATAGTCGACATGACCTCAAAGAGCTACTCTGTCCCAGGAAGCAGCAGTGATACCAAAGCTTAGCTCTTGCAGATGAGTCATTTTCTTTCTTAGAATTGTTGTTAAAAAAATTGTTATTTCAAGCACGATATAAAATATATATGTAATTATATTAAATGTGTAATTATTCAGCATCATTTGGGAGGTAAATGGGGTTGAATAATAACTGATTTGGTGAGAATAGAATGACCCTGATGCTTAAAAACAATGTGAGATAATTTCATTTTGGACACTTATCAATTAGTTTATTATTCTAATCCATCCACTACTTCAGGTAAACCTATTTCAAGCACCAATATTCATGATAGCGCATTAAACACACAAGGTGGTTCATTTAAAGAGCCTCAGTGCAGCTCTGATGTGTTCACTGTTGTGAGACATATCCAAATCGCTATAAAGAGCAATGAAATAAGCCTCTGTATGGCTAGAGTGGAGATTGTCTTGAGGATTTTGATATTACACTTGGTTATTTTACCATTTGTAAGTATCTGAAAAACAGGGAAATGTCATATTTATGAAAAAACAAGGAAAAAAAGAATCCTTAGACCTCAGAGGGTTAATTAAATTAATCAATTAACAAATCTGAACTGAGCAATAATTAGAGACCTGCAGTTTGAATCAGTTTTCTTTGTTTTTATTCTGTTTATTGAAAGCAGTACGTTTTTAATGGTAAACTGTGCACTGTTCTTAAGTATCATAAGCTGCTGCAGTGATGACACTGAGCCAGTTCTGGGTTCAAGGTAACTCATGAATTTGAAGCTGCTCTTCAGACCTGCAACTTGTAAACTGAAAACCCAAATCCTCTCAGCAAGAACAATAAAAAGCAGTCCCACTTGCCCGTGATTGAGGAAGCTCTATTTGGGATTGTCAATTAGAGGACATCATCAGGGATCTAATACATCACCTTGAGTAGAAAAATGATTCAGAGAGACGTGCTAAGCAATTTCTGTGTGAGTGAGTGATTGAGGGAAGGAGGGAGGGAGGGAGGGAGATACGAGAATGGGAGGAGAAAAGGAGGAGGAAAGCAAAGTAATTTGTACATCTCCGCCCACAGCGCTGCCAGCTCTGTGATGTGAGGGTCAGAGTGTGACTAACCTACGAGCATTGGCTGGGCTGCCCTTTCTGTCTGGCTGCACCTGTTTCACCACATTAAACACTTCACATGTTCCTCGGGGTCCCAGCTCCACACTGCTCCTCTGTACAGTCAAACATAGACTGGAGGAAAAAAAAAGAACAAAAGAAAAAAATAATACTCCCTCACACATAGACACACACATACACACGTGGCCGTACACAAGGGGTGCCCTTTTAAACCCACACAGACGTAGGGCCACTATGAAATGGAGTGAGAACGAAGGTCGAGAATAATAAAGATGATGTATTGAATAAAGGTTATCCTGTCTCTAAGATGCTAATTGTTCTGTCAACAGTATTCATTTGCCAGGACTCCCAAAGGGCATGCATCCATTTTGTTTGTTCCAAGCAGATGGGTTCACTGTTTGTGTGTGTGTGTGTGTGTGTGTGTGTGTGTGTGTGTGTGCATGCCTGCGCACGCGCATGTGTGTGTGCGTGTGTGTGTATCTAATAGTGGTAACTTCATGTTGATATGTGATTTTATTTATGCATATGTCGCGTGTTTGTGTTTGCAGCGTGCACACATTAGCATGTGTCTCTGTGTGTACCCAAGAATGCAAGTTGAAATTAAAAGCCTGAGTTTAAATCTGCATGCGTTAGCTTGCGTGTTTCCATTTGCATGGTGCAGGGAGAGAGGGAGAGAGATAGAGAGAGAAAATTGGCTCCCTTACCATTGAGAATACGCTGCAATACATGGTGTCAGCAGTGGAACTGCCAGGAAACGAAGACAATGAGGCACCAAAATTGGCAAAAGTACTCTTTGGGGATTGTTCTTTTGATAAAACCCATTAGTCAAACAAAAATCAAGATGGCTGACTTTTTTTTTAAGATGGCCACCAATTCAAGCTCTGCAATGCTATTTTGGGAGAAACTTATTGTACTGGAGAGGCTAAGAAGCTTCCTTCTATCATATTTCAACCACTGAAAGAATATCATACTTACTGATTTCTGGGCCACAAGAAATGGTTGTGCAGTGGTTGAGCGAGTGCGTTGACCCACACACTATTTTCAAATTGCATTATAACCCCAATCCTATCCCACTATTGAGTTTAAAAGCTAAAGCCAATATAAAGCAGTTTGCTATAAAGCTAATTTACATCTGCAGTCCTTGGTTTCTCTGGTACATGTTTGTTGCTATGTAGGAGAGATTTGGTTTGATTCAATTAAATTTTGGTGCTTCTTTCCAGATGTGAGTTCACCCTTTCTTGACACAGTCTGACTGACTGCAATGATAAAAGATGACTGAATCGAATCGGGTCAGATTGGAGGAATCAGATCAAAATCAGATCAAAATCTCTTTCATGTCATTGTAAAAACAAAGCATTGTACAACAACAGCTCTTTCAGTGCTGTACTGGAAAGGCTATAAATACCCACAGACGTGTTTAAAACCCTTGTATGTAGTGATGGCAGTGTTGAAAAGCTTTGCAGATGTGGCACAGATTGTTGCTGGGATAACTCTTTTCCATTCATCAGCGTATTTTTAAAGTGCTGCAGCAGGTATAAGTACTCATACGTAGTAACACATAACTTTGCATGGTCTTAAAAAAACATGACAGATAGTAGTTATTTGCTATTTTGAGACTAAATGTGTTGTTAATGTTGCAGCCGCTGCAGCAGCAGTTCTTTGGAGGACTCTCCGCTGAGCAGCTCTGACAGCTGTTAAGCAAAACGATTATTGACTTCACATTATCATTGTTTTGTCCTCGCTGTCAGTCCACCCCTAAACAGGAACAAAAAGCAGTCAAACCATTATTCTTTATCGTCCTCATTAAAACCCCTGCCTCTGTCTCCCTCTCGTTAATGTTCAGCCGGGCGTCATTGGGACTTTTTCTTGCTTTGCACTTCCCAAAGATCACCTGCCAGTCAAGCTGAGTGTGATGTCTTAATTGTTTCCTTTTCACTCCACCGATGAGGTTATGGGGTCACTCGCGTAATCTGTCACTCTCTCTCCCCATCTGCCTGTTCGATTGGTTTGAAGGATTATGCAAAAAATCAACTGATTCTCATAACATTTTTTTGTGGAAATTTGCAACATTAGCCTAACAGTAATTGTTGGAGCAGGTCTGAATACAAGAAATTTTATTTATTTATTTATTTTTTAATAAGAAAGTAAATACTCCTGCTGGCCCCCTTTTTTACTGGATATGTTCAAGTCAGTCATTTCATTCTATATAATGCTGATCACTGAATGTGTTTACAGTACATGCATGTTTAATAGAGCTGTGCTCATGGCTTGACTTGGTTGTCTCATCATAATTCATTTAATTATTTCTTATTTATGTGGCGATGCCATAAGCTCATGTCAGAAATTTTAAACAGAACATACAAACAAGTAAATATATATCAACCTAAAGTAGGCAGTTTGTGAGTTTGTGCACGTAGAAGATGCATGCATATCCTATGTGGCAATGGTGACTCCTGCCTTCCTTCTGTTACTTCAACTGCTACAGGCTTTCTTGGATGTCTATGCATCCTTGGAACACGCACAAATGCATTGTCCAATTTCTGTCAGATTTAGGCTTTTACATGCAGAAGAAGATCAGTTTCCAACTGCATTACTGTGAACTTTAGATGTCCAGTTATAGACAGATGGGTGGCTGTGTTCACTCTGATACAGAAATTGTTTTTATTCTGAAAAAGAAAAAAAAACAAACAAAAAAAAGCAGATGCTTTTAATTTTGTATCATCCTGTCCCGCTCATATTGAATTCTGTTCAATTTGTGCTCCACCATCCAGCAAAAATAGAACCTTTGTCTATCTAGCAAATCTTCTGTACAGTGTATACAGAGTCAGTGCTCATTGAATTCAAGTATAGTTTGAAAGGTATCAATGCATGCAAGTTATAATGGCACAAAAAACTCTTAATCTCTCAATTTTACCCATTCATAAGATCTCTCATGCATCCAAATGATCAATATTCACTCCTGTGTACCTGCATTGATATACTATCAACTGTGCTTCTCTTACATGCTTTGTACCTTAAGGGTGTCAGGGACAAAAATGTGACTCTTGAGATGTGAGACACAGTTGCATTGAGACGTCTGAAAAAACATTTTAATTGCAATATTTGTATTTTTCACATTTCTTGGGGTGATCGACACAAACCTGACTTAATAATAAATCCCCATCATTCAAAGGCAGCTCACACAGATTAAGTAGATGTGACAAGTAAATGAAGGCTGATGCATGCATAGATCTCTCTCACACACACACAAGTTAACAAAAAAAAAAAGCTCAAGTCCTCAATTTGGTGTTGATATGTTCAGAGCTGAGAACGGACGGGACCGATGAGGGAGCAGTGGGTTAGTCCCTTTGCCACAGGCTTGCTTTCAGTCGAACAGAGTACTCTGTCAGAGTGTGGCCGATAATGAGGGGCACACAGTGACACAGCTCACACTTACACTGTACAGTCTTAAGGTTAAATGATATGACAGTCTCTAACTAAGTCTTTTTTTGCTTTAAAGGTCAGCTGAATATTTTATTGCAGGCCAGGCTTGGCAGTGTATTGAAATGGTAATGTAAATACCACTACAGGACAGCTTCAGTGAGGGAGGTCCCCTGAAAGGTCAGACAGTCTCCCCACAGCTCCCTCATATTCACACACACATGATCGTACGCACAAATTCATGACATGTAGATACAACACAATGGCAGTTTCCAACCCACACACACACACACACAACATCAGGGAACACACAAATGCTTTTATATGCGTGTACACCTTTATTAGTTCCCACCCAATTACAATCTGTGTTAAGCTTGCATGCAGTGGTTCATTTTGCTGCATTATTAGAGCACAGACAATTTCCTGCCCGTAGTCCAGACACGGACGTGAAATGAAAATGAAAATGACTCTGATTGGCTACTGTAAAAAGATTGGTGCTCTGGGGGCAACAGCATCTGGGGTTGTGACTGGTGAGAACTTTCTCCTGTAGCGCAGGAGGTTGAGGCTCAGAAAGTAATCTAACACCACACATTTTATCAGTAATAAGACTTTTAGGCAAGGCGTGAAAATATACAGTGGACTGAGGCAACTGTTTCTGTGCTGTTTTGTCACTTTGGTGGAGCGGCCTCACTTTACTGTTGCATTATAACTGGGAGGTGGAAATGATGATTGGTCCATTATTGAGCATCAGGCACAGTAGACTGGACACCAAAACATTGATATTGGTATTCGGAAAGGCTGCAGTCTGTGAGGATGAGGTGGAATGGGGTGTGTATGTATGTTTTATTCTCTATAACACTATTAAGGGTCAAAGCAGGTGAGAGGAAAGGTTCTCAAAACAAGTGAAATTACCTGTCCGTGTAGCAAGATAATTTCATTTGATGTACTTGAAGTATCTTGTCTGTTTAGTACTTGATTTACATAAGATTTTAGTACAAAGCTGCATGCTTAAAGTAAAATGAGAAATTAATTGTAAGATAACTTTTAAATTTAAGTTTTTTATCTTGTCAGAAAATAAACAATGAACTGTGTGCAGTGATATGAAGCTTTACCAATAAGGTGATGTAGTATAATAAGGGTGGGGTCAGGAAAAAAAAAACAGAAAGGGTTTCTGTTTATTCGCCAGCACCTTCAATTAACATTTGGACTGAGTAATCTATTATAGATAGAAAGATAGAAAGACAGCTATCTATCTATCTATCTATCTATCTATCTATCTATCTATCTATCTATCTATCTATCTATCTATCTATCTATCTATCTATCTATCTATCTATCTATCTATCTATCTATCTATCTATCTATCTATCTATCTATCTATCTATCTATCTATCTATCTATCTATCTATCTATCTATCTATCTATCTATCTATCTATCTATCTATCTATCCAGCAAGCATTTCTGACGTTTGTTATAAGCAAACCAAGTGGAAACTGCTTGAGAATTGAGTGATTTATCATTACTTTAAGTGAGAGTTCAGTAGCGTGTGATAGAATATAGTAGTGTTTGTTGCATTTACGCACCATCCACTGGTTTGTGAAGAACTGTTTAATGAAGCCAGGAGTTTGACTCTCACAGGGCTGCCATTCTTCACGCTGGAGCCAGCAGAAACCATACGACGGGGGTTGAAGAGAAAGAGATGAACTTTTCACTTTCTTCATCCTCCACACACCCACTGATCCATACAATCCATACTGGCCATAGAGAATAACACGGCCATACAAACAGGATTAACAGTCTATTCGTCAGATTAATGAAACTCGCACTCTTGCCTCTGTGAAGCTCCCCATCAACCAAATGGACACACCAATATTCATTCATTTCTTTAAGCCCTCATATCTTATTAATCATGGAATTATTTGCAAATTGACCACCAGATCACATGCTGGCATGGGAAACATTAGCTGTTGAAACTGGTGTGAGTTGTTAAGACGTCTGGGGCCACACTGTCCATGGTCATAACTGTCTCTGTCCCTCCCATTTGAATGGGAGATTTTAAAAAAAGGTTGTGCTGAGTGCACAGTTAGAGCAAGTGACTAAGAAATGCGCCCCCCCACCAGGTGACGATTGATGAAGCTAGGTGGTGAGTACGAGTAACTCACTGAAAGAAATGTGAGGGTATAGTAATGTTTGTGAGAAGGATGTAGTAGTGTTCGTGAGAGGGTATAGTAGTGTTTGTGATAGAGCATAGCAGTGTGTGTGAGTTTAGCAATGTGTGTGAGAGGCCTTAGTAGTGTTTGTGAGAGTGTATAGTTGTGCCTGTGTGAGAGTATGATGTTACATGTGAAAGCAAGTATGATTTACTGCTCAAATGGCCTTCCATCGTTTGAGAATGCCTTCAGTTAGCTGAATTTGTGTGTTTGAGAAATCACATCGTCTGTAATCCCTCATTGGGTGCTGTCATTAAACTTGTGATCCCCTGTGTTTCAATCATCATTAAAAATCAGTCAATGATAACTCCAAGTTTTTTGAAAATTAAAAAAAACAGAATGGAAACAGCTAGTTTTGTAGTGTCACCAGATTTAGAGACAGGATTTTTCACAGAGCAAGTGCTTTGTGACCTCTGAGGAACTTAAAAAATGAACCTATTGAACCTAATGCAGTTGTTTGACAGTGTCAACCACAAATTATTAGCTGGGTGGTTTTGATATAAATTATAGGCAAGTAGTGTACATATTTATTAGTATTATTTATTTATTATTTTAATCTCTTTTTTTCCAAATACACAGGAGGGTAAATAACTAGACAGTGTTGTCTGCGATGTAGTTGGAATGGCCATAATATCATTAATGTGCATCCATTGGACTTGCATTGGAGTCATGAATGAATACTGGATGAGCAAACAAAACGCATGTGTACCTGTCTCCGAAAGGGGATGTATTATGCAAAGATCACATTTTCATTGCTTTAGTAAGTATGTTTGTGTAACTGGACTGCCTCCCAAATCCGTAAGCAAAAGCTTGGACAGCTATGTCAATGTTAAGCTGACTTAGTCAACTGGAAATATGTCTGTAAACCAGCTCTTTTGATTTCAGTCTCCTTCTTACATAACAAGGAGGTTGATTTGCCCGTGCTTCCTATACCTCAACTGCTGGAGCGAGGATCCTCCATTTTCTGGTCCTCACAATGTCCACCAAAGTGAAGCGCTGCTACTGAAGAGACTGATGGGATAAGCAGAGCTCATTAGTAATTAAATGGAAAGGCACTAAAACTGAGTGTCCCAAGCAGGGCTGCTAAACTGCTGTGTGGAAAAGCCGACTGTGCTCAATCTTACGGTTTTTCCAAACAATGCATGTTACTGATATTACTTTTAGACATCAAGGAACGATGTCAAAGAAGGAGGAATAAGTTCAGTCTCCTTTAAATCTTGTGAGGTCTGCCTGTGATGGATGTTTGGGGAGGTTAAACTGGTCATTTTGCAAACAGATAAGGAATTGTTAAAAGTTTCACAGCCACATGATAATCCTCAAAAATGGAAGACACCACACACACATACACACATAGACACACACACACACACAGAACCACGCAGACGCAGTGCCCCATCCCTCCCTTCATCCCTCACCTCCCTCCATTTGATTTTGTCTGGGGTCAGCAAAGCTTCCTTTGCTTTCTTCCTCATGGATGCATTCCAGACTGAGTTTCCACATATGCTAGGTGGTGCTGAAAGTTGCTGACGCTGGTGTAACAATGTGGAGCCCCGTAGAGCACATCTGTGATTTCAGCCCTCACTGAGACCATGCCGCGCTGCAGAAATTAGCCTGCTCTTCTGGTGAGAGGTTACAATGAGCAAACCATTTTTAAAAAAAACATCACCAACAACTTTTTTTTTCAGTCTTGGATTATTCATTTTTTTCACTGCACTTACATAAAAACCCGCATCCATTTAAACCTGCTGCTGCTGTAAAACTGAGGTACAGCCCTTTGCGATTATCACGGTAGTTTGTCTCTCACTATGAATCTCTGCTGAAACAGTAAAGTCGGGGGCCGGAGAGCTAAACAATGGACTGAGACTAGTTATAAATCTTCTTAAAGCCAGATGGGGCTGCACATTTTTTGTGATAACTGCCAGTAGCAGCACCACAAGTAACTGCTTCCACATTTCCACACTGTTTTCATGGCTTCATTTGGTGCATTGTTATAACTACAGTCCTAAAAACTAAAAAGTAGAGTGCAAAATGGTGGATGAAATGAGTCCTCAGTTTTTAAGTCAAGAGAGAAGATGAGCTGTCAACTGGAGATGCAAAGACTAATCCATTCAGTGATTATTGATAAAATTGTAAACTATCTAAATAATCGATTAGTCAATTTAAGCATTTTATTTACATAATTCTAGTTTGATTTTAACATTGTTTACATTGTCCATAGGAGAGAAGGAGAGAAACAGCACCTCAATTCATATGCACTTCTTTGTATTAACAGGAAATTGATAATAAAGTATAAAATAAATGTAAATATCTTAATGTTTCTTTCGTAATCTATGGCACAAAATTCAAAGTTGTGGAGGCAAAGACACAAAATGGCATTTGCAGACCTGAACTTGACCACTGTGAAACAAAAAAACGTTTGTTGCAACCCTTCTGTTGACATTAAAAATGGCCGACCAACATCATGCTTCTGCTTTCACATCTTGTTTGGTTTCACATCGATGTTTCCAGTCTCACCCGTGTTGTATTAGTAATCGCTGTGAGTTTTGTCCTTGTGTTCCTCTCTTTTTCTGTGTCACATTTTCACAGCTGTCGAGTCGCTCATGTCTCTAATGGTATTTCCCACTCTTACGTCATCCCACTTTATTAGGGGAAGTTTTTTTGTTTTGTTCCTGCGTTCTTGAATTTCCCTCCACATCTGCTCCTCGTCAGGCTCATTCCACCTGCTCTTTTCTCCCTGTTTCATCAGCCCATGCTTTTCATTTTCTCCCTTTTTTCCCTTTTTAATCACAGTCAGCAACAGATTGTGTGTGTTTTTTTTTTTTTGTTGGCGGGGGCGGGGGTCCAAGGGCTGAGTTCTTCATGTGACATGTGAGAGAAGTGAAAAGCTACAAAGTTTGTTTATGAAACTTTGTAGATTCCATCAGAATGAATAAAAGCTTAACAAGCACAATACAGACAGGCACCATTATGGCAGAGAATATATTGGGAGATTATTTGACCTGAGATGCCTTAAAAAAAAAAAAAAAGGCACCAAACTGTCTTTTCTCTCTGGCCGCACGTATTTAGATCAATGAGACAAATAGGAATGGGTCTTAAAACAAAGCGTGTGCTGCCGAAGAACTCTATGAACCTATTTATAACTGAGGCTTTGTCCATTGGAATGGAATGATCCCACAGCGAGCTGAGACATCTCCGCAGGCCAGGATCCATATCCCTGTTAATGCTGCCACCGCCACACATATTCACACACACACACTCACACACACAGACACACACACATGCCAAGAGCAGCAAAATAACCCCCAGGAACGGCTCCCATCACGTCTTGCACATTATTCAAACCTGCTCTATGGGATTCATCAATCTCAAGATGTGATGGAGAGGTTGTTGAAAACAGCCCAAACTTGACTTTATCAAAGCTGAGGTCGAACAGACTCTTATTGTGGGAATAAATTCCCGAAGATTGCATTGGTGCGAGGCCTAAAGTAAAAGTAAAGTAAAAAGGGAAAGTACTGAGAAATGGCTCGATGCAAATTTTCTCTTTTATGCACAAAGTAATGTGGTTTTCGGGGAAGGCAAGGCACTTAAATATTAGTAAATCCGATAGATGGTCTCATCCACTGCGGTCCCTATGAGAAACCAAATGCAGAAAATTAAATTATGTACTGTAGGTTTTTGTCTTTATTTCCTTAATGTGGATCCATAATGGAATTACTTCACTAAGAGCTGGATTTTCATTTATCATTTGAAATTCAGATGGGTGCATTGTGGAGAAACTTGCTGACAAAATTGAAACACATAAAAGTGAAACACAAGCCCCCCCCATTTAATTAGAGAGAGCAGAAGAGGACACAGACGCGGGAGGATGGGTTGGGGGGTAGTCTTGCTGAGAAATATTAATAATTGCTGTTTTTTAACAATGCTGTGCAAAATTAAGACTAAATACTCTGCTTGATCTCTATTATGTGACTATCTTTTTTTTCTGGGACACAGACACACACACACACACACAGTGGTGGACTAAGCTATTGGATTTATAATGCATCACGCTAATATACTTGCACAATCTAATCATTAAAGCCAAGGCCAAAGCTTTGACATATTGATCATGTGAGGATTATTCAGGGTTAATGCATCTGTTTTCCCCTCTAGCACTCTCTCTATAAATATCCACATTTTATCAGATTATAGTTGCAAATCATTTTTTCCTTTCTTTCTTAATTATATATTTATACAATGTAATTTGCTGAAAAGAGTGTTTGTATTGCTCTGGATTCATTTCTCAGCAGAATTACTCAAATGCACAAAATGTAAAAAATGTTGTCACGTGTGGGACAAGCTTTATTTTACAATCCATAATGCATTGCAGCTGCTAGAACAATAAGCACCATACATTGGAATATGATTGTTAGTGCTTAGTGAATATGCAGAGATTTCTTGAAGGATTTCCATAAAGTCCGGCCAGCATTTTCCCTCACACTGAGTGAACGGAAGCTGCCGTCTGTGATCCATTAATAATAGCGGTGATGACTGTCACTTTGCAGCCTTTTGATCAAAAAGTAGTCAGAAAATGAACGGGATGCTCAGTTTTTAAGCGTTTACAACAGTTTCTCCATTTCCTCGTTATATTTGTAATATCTAATTGAGCTTTTTTTGTTCATTAGCATTAAGTAAGTTTGCTATTAAGGTTGGTAGGTTTACAAGGTTGACAAGCTGTCAGGATCATGTTACTCAGAAAGTCCCCCCCCACCCCACACACACACGTACCCTCCCCCACATAAACCCTGTGATGTTATTTATTTCATTATCCCAATCTAAGCATCCTTGGCATTTTTTGTTTGGTCACCAGTGGTAATGACCATTGCGACTGCAAACTCATCAGAATTATTGCTCCAAATGATCGTGCGCTTCAGCAGTTCAACAGTACATAAATAAAAATTTAGAAAATAAAAATGAATACATAAAAAAGTCACATACTAGACCTTTGCAATTCATACAGATGTGTTCTGTCCAATTGATTCTGTCCTGAAAGCTAGTGCATATGTGTGTGTGTGTGTGTGTGGAAACCAACGCACTAGAGAGACTGAAGCACTTTGTACACTTAGCCAATCAGCAGACGCTCACTTCAGTTCTGCTCCGCCGCCTGCTGCACCAATTCACAGCAAATTCTGCAGTCATCTAAGTAATCAGTTAGCACTTCCACCCTCCACACACTCCCAGAGCTGCATTTAGAAGAGTGCGCCTTTTAGACCTCGAACACAATTAAAATTTTAATGTGAAGCTAAACTCATTGTGCCTACTTTTATTTATTTCCTTTTTTTGGGGATGTGTCACTACCCATCGTACTGTGATCACAGTGATGCATGTTATATTGCACACTGAAATCAGAGTTTGCTGAAGGTTTTTTTCGTGCTTTTTTGTTTTTCCTCCAGTTTTGGACAAATCATGGGAATATTCAGGTTTTACTCTGAAAGGCAATCAAGCTGTAATTATCACAGCCTCATATTATGTTACTGGGAGAGCGGGTGCCGAGATTCGAAATCTGTTGAGATATGCATAAACATATATCATATATACTGTATATCATATATTCATTCCATTGTAACTGAAGCAGCCTTGCACAAAGTTGCAAAAAATAAAACAAAACTGGAAAAAAAAAAACAGGAGACACTTACATGATCAGCAAAGAGAAAATATTAACTTGTCACAAGCAGAAACATAGCTACACACAGCTTGGCAGGGGGAGGGGGCAACCAAATCCAATCAGGGAAAAAGCGTAATAACCAAAGACCAAGAATGCAGATACATTAAAAAAAAAGAATCCTCAGAATGACTTCAAAATGTTTCCATGCAACTGTGTAGATTAACTCAGAGGACTGTCAGTTTCTTAGTATTGACTCAGTGGCATCAGATACATTTTAAATTAGTGAGTTGAGTTTCTGCAGCTAAAAATACACAATGAAGTCAAGTTCCATTAACAAAGTTGCATGGAACCAATTGACAACATTTTTAAGTCATTCTGAAGATGTATTTTTTGAGTGATAGAGTGAAAACAAGAAATGAAGGCTGGAGAGCACACAGCACCAAACACAATACATTTACTTAAAAAAATAAAATAGAAAGTAATCACATGACATCTAACAAAGACTAAGCAAAATATCACAGGCTGACTCTGAATGACATGTATGAATGATTAGAAAAATATATTTTAAGAAAAGACTGTATGTGCTGTCATAGGAAGGTGTGTTCCGATATGAATGCTTGGGCTAATTTGCCACAGCGATACTGTTTAACTGCAAAGTATAAAATAATTGGTGGATAAATGTGTTTGATGGCATATGGTTAACACCAAAATCCAAAGGAGATCATCTTCATTTTAAGATTGCACATAATTCCTCCCTGATGCAAAATGCTGCCAGGAGCAATAACTGCAATGCTGAGAAGCTGGAAACAGCATCACAGCAGTAGCGTTTATGATGGAAGGACACATACATTCAATACAGACATCTTTCTCACTTTCCAGGTGCGTTAAGTAACTTAATTTTGTTTATGTTATTACCAAATGTAATCTGGTCAGAATCATGTTTGGGTCGCCCCTTGCATTCCTTCGAGGCGTACTTGCTCTTGTTAATGAGTTGAGTGCAAATGCGATTTGGAGGAAACAGGGCTCTGCTCACATACAGATGCAATTCTGTGCATCATTTTTCCAGCATTTGTGTCATAACTTATACCCAGATTCACAAGGAGAGAATGAAGGTAGATTCTTATGAAGAGAAATGCTGTGTTTACTGCAACAGTTTTATTCTTCTCACTTTGCCTGTGGAACAATCCAAACAAGCATTCACTGGCCATTCCAAAAATCTCCATAGTCCTTTGTTGCCCCATCCCAACTTCCCCCACATGTTTTGCTGGCATCACTCAGAATATTCACCCATATCCACCTACGACGGTGTTACTAATTCCTGCTCTGGCACTGAATGTTCCGGCTGGCAGCCTGCCCATAACATAATCGCTGATGCACAAGAGATGTGAATGTGACTTTTAGAAGACGGAGGTTTCTGACTGAGGCTGCAGAAAAAAAAGCTCTCTATGGCTGAATGTGACTGTAACTGCAAGTTAGCTGTTTTTCTTAATGCTGGATCGTAATTAGCCTCAAAACAATGACGAGTCGAAGTTGAGCCGCATTGTCTGAGGGTCTGTCCAAAAGGCTATTGAGCTTAACCCAAGATGACCTTTTTGTTTTGAATTTTGTTTATTGTGCATCTTTTCCAGAAATATGTGCATCCGTGCAGATCTGATGAGAATGACTCAAGGTGCTGTAGTATGTATGCCAGGACTGTGTGTGGCACTGTGATGCAGCAGGATGTAAGAGCATGTGGGTTGTGCTGGTCAACGTTGTGTTAAAGTAGTTGCGAAGGAGCAGAAGGTTCTTTCGATAGACCTCATAGCTTCTGTAGTAGCACTAAGTACAGGCACTTGTCTTTTGCCTTTGCTGTTGTGTCATGTTCAGCTGTGGTTACTATGGCTATGGCATCATCGTGGCTTTTTGTGACTTTTTTGCAACTCTTTGTAACTTCTAATGATCTTTTCACATTGTTTGATTATTTTGTCACTTTTTAAGCCATTGTTATCATTGTGCTGCATCCAGCTGTGGTTACTGGTTGCTGGTTAGTGGTTACAGTTACTGGTTAGAGAAGTCGGGTTATTACATCATCATTTTGCAACTTTTTGGCAACTTCTTTGTGACTTCGAAGACTTGTTATACCTGTGGTTTGCGATTGTTGTTTTTGTGACATTTTTCATCACTTTTTGTGACTTCTTTGCAACTTCTTCATGACTTCGCTTTTTCGACAACTTTAGAAATCTTTTGCAACCTTTTTCTTGCAAATTAGTAATAATAAATAAAGTAGTTGCTGTCATCAGTGTTATGTCATACCACTGTATTGTGTCTAGTTATCGTTGCTAGGGTTACCAGCTTGAGAAGTGGAGCCCTAATCATCTTTTTTTTTTTTTTAAATATCCATCTTTGATGTCCTCATGAATACACTTGCACATTATTTTCAGATTTTCTCACTCTGGGACTTAGTTGCCCCCCCTAAAAAAACATGACGTTTAAAGAAACATGTAGATTCCCCTAAATTCGTATCAGTGTGAAGGGTCCCTAAGTGAGCTGCTTTTTTCAGGCTGACTTAAACTGGCAGGAACCCTGCATATGACAGGCAATGTGTTATTGAAGAGCCCACCCAAAGTGTCATGTTATATCCCCATCACGCTGCTATTACTCGAAGCAGCGTGGGAAATTGGCATCTGCTGAGTGTGAGTCCCACCTTCAGAAGTTTAGAGGGTCCCGTGCGCCTCTATGGCAGCCTTGAACTGTAAAGCGAGAAGCATGTTTTATTCAGATTTCAGACCGAGGTGGAATCGGGTTGCCTTCACTTTCCATCTGCAGCTGTGAGATAGCCAGGGATTGATTCACAATCAAGGGAGGAGGGTTTCAATGTAGTGGAAATCAGTTCTTGCTGTTTTTTTTCTCTGTCTTTTTCCTCATTTCTGTTACTCCCAGAAATCAGCAAGGTTCACATAGTTTCTCAGTTTCCTTTTTTTTTGCTATTTGCCTTTGTGTCTCTTTCACACTCACACACACACATACATACACACAGAAAGACAAAGTATGAACAGTTTAAGTAAGAATAGAGTTGATAAGTTAGAATAGTGGATTAGAGAAGAGTAAAATAAAATAGACTGTAGAGAAAAGTAAAATAGAGTAGAGCAGAATAGAATAGAATACAGTAGAGTAGAATAGAACAGAATATAACAAAATATTTTAGTTGAATAGAACAGAAAAGAAAAGAGTAGACTAAAATAGAACAGAGTAGAATATGAGTTTCCCACAACAGGGAACGTTTCAAGATCTATACACAAACTGCCTTAGGTTCCAGTTTCTTAGGCAGGAGAAAGTAGGCTGTGATTGGTTGTTGAAAGAAAGAGGGAACCTTGTGTTTCTATTTCCTGAACAAGGCGAGAGAGGACGGGTGACATGGGAGGAAGGTTGGCTGATAGAGTAAGGAAGGAGGAGGAAAAAAAGGGGGAGAGAGGTGTTGATGTCCCCCAGGGACATAATTAGGGCTAAGAAGGCTAATCATTGGACATAAAATACATCCTCTCTTCCTACATTAACACATAACCTCTTCTCTTCACTGCTGAGGTGACGGGCGGGGTCCAGAATCATTTATCCGGTGTCACATCAAATTCAAAGAGCCTGTGTGTGCCGGGTTGGAAAAAAGACAATCATATACATCAAAAGCTTCTTAAAGACTGAAATGTGTTTCCAAAGGAATTTGTATCTTGGAATCTCTCTCTCTTTATGCCTGAATTCCAGCCACAAGAGGGAAGGGAGAGAGAGCTGAGATAACAGTACAAGTATGAGAAATAAATAAATGTGTGGTGAATTAAAAAGGCTCATGTTTCGATGGTCTGTGAATGAGTTTTCTATCTGGCTGCTGTTGCAGTTCCTGTGCTCCCCTGCTGTTCCATTGCGTGGTAGGTACCAGCCATTTGCCAGCTCACTGGGGTGTCTTTAGATCTGTCTCCCAATGCCCATATTGGAAAATAAATGATCTTGGGGTGAGAACATATTTGTAATGATTAAAACATGCGGCGTTTATAAAAGATTCATATCAAATTTTTGAACTTTCAATCTGTGTCATGGATGCAACGGTTGTTTTAGGAAATGAACTGATTTTAATGATGCATGGATTCGAGATGAGTCAATAATGAAACAAGCTGCTGTTGACCTGGATATGAGGCTGCCAGGGTCAATATGACAAGGAAGTGTGAAAAAAAAACCAAACACAGATTCTGCTGCTGCTCGCTGTCTCAGTGCAGCAGCGTTTGACCCGCGGTCACCTCGGCCCTATTACCTTTCTTGCCTTCTATCTCTTGGTGTCTGACTCATTCTCTCTGTCTGCAAACACTCGTTGTGTCCTGGGAGGAGGTGGAGGTGGGGGTGGAGAGGGTCTCCTAACAAGAAGTCAACGCCCCTGCATTCAGTCTGGGTCCCCGAGCAGCCCTGTCCTGTCTCCCTCTCCCTCCATTCTCTCTCTCTTCTCTCTCCTTCCTGCACTCGTAAAATACAATATTTATCTGAGTCTGTTTGAGTTCACTCACCCTTATCATTGGGTGAGCTCCCCCTGGCTCGGAGGTGGATTAGTTGAGGACTCATTGACATTACATTGGTCATGAAATATGCATATCACGATCAAAGGTGATGGCGGGAGAGACGTTGGCATCTCCGCCACAGCAGCAGCAGCTCACAGCCTGGAGTTGATGTGCTCCTTAAAAACCCATGAGTGGCAGCAGATCACAGTGTGCAAAGCTGCAACAAATGTCTTCAATCATACATACAATAATAATAATATTGTAAGAATATGATGAAGTAAATTGCACTATATTACTCCTAATTATAGTTTTGTGTTATAATAAGCACTACCATTGGCTGCTCTATAGAACAATTTCCCTTCGGGGACAAATAATGTGCTCATTTTATCTAATCATATCTTAAAATTTTGCATGAATGGACATGTGAGGAGAGAGACAGATCAACTGTCCACCTCCCTATATCAAATGTGCATAAGACTTTGATTCAATCTTTTGATTGTAATTTGAGTATGATGGTATTGATCATTTAGAACGAGACTCAGTCTGAGATTAGCTCGTCATTTTTTTTACCTGAGGCTCTGGGCATAGAAGTCTGCCAACTCTTTCATTTCCCACATCAAAACATCTTGCAGGATGAATAATACATTTTGGAGAGAGGGGTGTGTGTGTGTCGGAGGGGGGGGGGGGGGGGGGGGGGGCTGGGGGGTAGTATATGGGGGGGTATTAGGTTTAAACCAACAGGATTACACGCCAGGGAACATCAATAAATGCAGAAAGCCTGTTGAAATTGTCTCTTCAATTTAGTGTACATGTCCAAATAAGGATCATATGTGTAAGGAAAGATTTACAGTGAGTCATGGTCCAGTCATGCTCGCTAATGCTAAGGTTTAGAGAGGAACATTCAGAAAATTGCAAAAAAAAAAAGTGTGTATATATTGTATAATGTCAGTGTGCTAACATACCATGACAGTTTTACTATTACCATACTTATACATTGATGCATGTGGCTGACTGGGCTTTGTGCAAAATGTGACAGATTTTTGCGTGAGTTAAAATAAATAAATGCACATCAGAACAGAAATACTGATCAGGGTTCAGCTCCAGGCCAGTCAGACTGAGAGGACCATTCTGTGGAGTTTGCATGTTCTCTCTGCATATCCATCACAGTATTTGACAAAATACAAGCGATATTTCTGATATAACCCTCTTAAAGTATATTTTAGTGATATAATAGCAATATATATATATATATATACACACACACACACACACACACATACATACATACATATATATCATAGAATCACATCCAGCAAGAATCCACTCTGAGGAGGATGGACATCCAAAACTTTCTTCTAAATATAAGTCCTAAAATAAGTCCTAACTGGTCATGTTAGCCTCTATATTATGTCCAGTGACGTATAACTGTGAAAAAAAAGGGTTTCCATTAACCTTTTAATATAACTTTGATACAAACACATCTGTATATCAACTTCACAAGTGTAAAAGTGTTTTTTATATTTCATATTTGAGAAATCTTTTGTCCATGTTTAGGTTAATATGCCTCTGCATCACTGAATGAATCTGAGTTATCAAGTTGTGCTCAGTTCGTTATGTCCAATGATTGGACGAGAAGTCACAAAAATTCTACTGTGCAGAATCCTTCAGTGACCTTGAATGTCTCTCCACTTAATCACACAGTCCCTCTTATAATTGTCTTGGTATGTCAGTGTGAACTGAAGTGCTGGGCCGACCCATTGGCAGACCCATCTCTCCATCTCATAAGATTAGCTGATGTGTGGCTTAAAAATCCTGCCTCACACACTGTCTGTTTAGAATAGACTGCTTTGAGTGATGATACTTTGCAGTACGCACACACTCATGTCGACTGTTTTCATTCTTGGGTCTAATTGTTCTGTTTAAATTCAGACATTGTCATGCAAATGAGGCTGTTGTGAAATGTTTTGCTTTTATTTGTCTAAACTTTTTCTCACTGCCTGACATAGCCAACTTTAACCATCTGTGACACAAGGAAGTCAAACAAAAAGCTAAAAGCATTTAAACATAGTTCTGTGGTGCAGATCCTTGCACAAACAGGCACTCCAAGCATCACATTTGAGGGGAAAATAACGTTGGCCTCTCATTTCTTTCACTGTGACAAAAGCGGCTTCAAGAACAGATCTTCACTATGCCCATCCTATCAAAGAGAGCGTCTCAGAAGAGAGTGCAAGCCTTATCAAGATTCCATGGACATGTTAGAAAATTACCAAACAATTCACTTGCGCACGTTCATGATCTCTCCAAGCCAAACTCTTGCATTAGTAATATAAAGCATCTTGAGTGAGTTTTAGAGCTACTCAAAGATGAGACTCTTGCCCATGAAGAATTCTACCAGGAAAATGGGTTTATTTGGATACTACTGTATCTAACACACACACTCACATGCACAGACACACACACACACACACACACACAGATAAAATGGTTTAATGTGAAGATGAGAACATAAAAATGCACCATAGCTGACACCCAAAATGAGAGTATTGATTATAGGACTGTTAAGGTGATGAGCGTCTTTCTGGCTATTATTGCATTTAGTCCCAGCTTTAATGTTTATAGAGTTTTCTCAGACATTTTTCAGCATAAATGACAATTGGAAAGAGCATAAAATAATCACAATACTGTACAACAGCCTCATATTCTCAGGGTGTTATCTCTAAATAGAAAATGGAGGGGGGAAAAAAAGAAAAACTGAGAAACCAGCGCTGTCACTATAAAACAGCAGAGTAGTGTCAAACAAAGATAATCCAAACACAGCCCAGTGCATCTGCTCATGAGCCCCGCTCTGTTGTCCAACAGGGCCGAGCTCCTTTCATGCCATGAGCAGCTGTGCGAGGACCGACTGGCTCAGGAACTGATTTAGGTCCCAGCAGTTATTTGGCGGAAGCCGAGACAGCGGTGCACCGCAGAAACGGCAGGACGGTTATGGTGTAATTCTGCTGGCTGTGCTATCCACCAACAGAGGTGCTAATTAATGCTAATTGCAATGGGGGGTCAATTATACACTCCATGGTGCATGATTAGGACCACCGAGTTAGCGACCAATGACTCAAAACAAGAGCCGTCCTCTGCTCTGCTGAAAGCACCTCGTAAAAACATGTTGAAGGTGCAAGAAGAGGAATTCTCTCTTGGCTGCTGCAAAAAAATGAACTGTTATGTTCCTCCAGAGGGAGAGTGTAGCTGTGATTCAAAAACCACGATTTTGCAAGAATGTTGATTTGTGCACAGACATCATACAACTATATACTTCTTCTGTTTGGGCCACAATTTTCTACCAACAAAAAGGGAGCAAGGAGCCAACAATTCCTGTGCCTTCATCTATATTGCTTATCAATCAAGAGTCATGAAACAAGGCCTAAAAGGATGGTTTATGCTTCCTTGCTTCGCAAGCCCCTGCAGAAGACCCCTCCACGGAGACAGACATGCACATCTCAAATTATCTGACTGGCTGTAAGTGTAAGCTGTGATTGGTCTGCTGTTTGCCATCATCATTCTTCGACTTGGCTTTTCCAGTTTGCCTGTTTTTTGTTTTTTTTATCCTCATGAATTAACATGGAGCATAAAATATGAATTTGTATTATATTTGCAAAGATTACCAAATTGCAGAGTCATCATTACTCATCTGTCGCAGTCATAAACCAATGAGTTGCATTAAACTTCATCACAGACCCCGCAACAATCGTATGGCTCCCCTTCTGCTCTGGCAGGGAATAACACACAAATGACTGTGGGACCTATGCTGAAGTATGAATAGAGGCTATGGCACAGCCACTACTGCTATCTCAGACTAATAAAATTGTTTTTGTTTTAATTTGTTTTAGTGAGATTTGATGCTTGAAGGGATTCACTGACTCATGTATCAGTTGAACTATTGTGCTCAAACACTTACGTTTTTCAGATGAATCTAGAGAAATCGAGAGATAGATACTAGAAAGAGCAGCTTCTGTGTCTTTGTTCCTCCACCCACTTATACTGCACCTAATCAGCAGCAGAGGATACTGGGACAGACACTCAATGAGTAAAACATTGTCTTGGACACACTGCATTAGGAAAACAAGGCTTTGCATTGTATATATCACACAATTCCATTGTTTAGTGTTGGTGACATGACAGATGGAAAGTCCTTCCCACAGTCTGTCAAAAGAAGCTGAATTAGCTGTGGTCAGGTAGTCCGTCATGTCAAGCAATATTAGAAAACCGCTTGCAGAATGAATTAGGCCAGAAGCTGCGACCATATGGTGTTTATTAGGTGGTTTGGCAGTTCAGTGACCAGTGCTGAAAACACAACACTGTTTGAACCATAATTGTGTTTCTATCCGTCCCCCTAACATTAAATGGGGACTGAAAAGTCTTTGTCCACTTCAGAAACAAACTTTAAGATATCCCCTACTGCCTTTAATCTTGATGATTTTCATTATCGTTTGTTTAGACAAGTCCACTCACTCCATTACATATAGCTGCACCTGATTGCGCTGTTTACTTTGATTTTCTTTTGTAGTGATGCTGTGGACTATTTCTCAGAGCAACCCCAGAAGATGAAAGTGGACTAAATTAGACATGTAAACATTGTTTGATGGAACTTAATTAAAAAAGTTACAGTTAAGGTTATCCTGCCTGAATAAGTTCAATCATAATGAGAGAATAAATTCATATAATAAAGCAATGGGTTTATTTGTGAATCCTGTTGGGAGTTTCTGTAATTGAGAGAAAAAGGTAACAACGGTATTTGTCTTGGCGAAATTACACAGGTGTTCTTTGTTTCACACTTGTGTATGTGTATGTAGAGGATAATGAACTAGTTCTAGCTAAAACAAAGCTTCCTCATTGTTAGACGACAACCGCAGTTGTTTGGATTGGCACTCTAGAATACTGGGGAATGTTTGAAAACTTTAAGATCAAAAGAAAACAAACAAAATAGATATAAAACACCAACCCAGATCGTACTAATTTGGTCAGGACTATTTGATTATTTTTTGCTACTGATAATTACAAGGACAAAAGAAACTTAAACATGTTTATCACCTTATTCACCACCATGCTGAGGTCTCTTGGATTAAATATCCTTTGTTTAGGAAAAGACAGAGAGAAAAGAAAAACAGAGCAAATGCACAGTGTTTATTATCACAACCACATGCATTCAGTATAAAAACAGTGGACGTAGTCACGTTGATGTGGTTTACAATATGTGTAAAGTGTGCTCTGAGGACGGGGCTGAGACATGACAAGTGTTGAAGGGTAGGGAGAGGCTGGAGAGTTCAGATTTTTGCCTCCTGGACATAAAGAGGAGAGATCATAAATGATTTATCCTGTGAACTACTGTTGCGTGGGACAGACAAGCCAACCTGTATCAAACAGTTTCAGTCTTAAGTAGGGATGTTTTCTTACTGCCTCATTTTTTAACCCTTAAAGCTTTTACTAAATGTGAGCTTTTCAGGTATGCACTGTGCCTGCTTTCATTAGATGCTGAATATCAACTGAATATACAACACTTGCCTGAATCCCGACTGACTCAATTAACACATGAAAAGACTCATTCTTGCAAGGATAACTATGGTCTGAAGGGTCAATCAGACATGGTACATTTGTTAAAGATAAATGTTCTGAAATCATTTCAATCATAATTATGTTTAATTTATTTTATTGTATTCACAGTAAAACTGCTGAACTGACTGACAATAAAAACATACATTTTATGGATTGTATGAATTATCATAAAATAGTTTCTGGTTCAGACTTCTTTTTTTATCCTTTAAACAAGTAAATTGATTGAGTGATTGAATTAATGATTGATAATGGCCAAAAATGAAAAGGTGAATCTGCTACCATCCAATTTAAGTGGCACCATCGATAGTACAAATAATGTGCTCTCCTTAATTTAGAGAGTCCATAGCTTTGAAACCTTCATTATTATCTTTACATTGAGTAAAAGGAGCATTTGCTAAATAGTTAGTTAGTAGTAAAGCAAATTTGAATCAAAGTGCAAAAACTTGGTAGGATGGACTCGATGGATAGTTGGTTTCTGAAGCTTGAGGTCAGTTCTGTTGCTCATGTGTAGTATGCAGCGCACAGACCGATAATGGTGCAGGATGCCTCTCCGTCACCCTGAGGCCCCTTAAACCAACTAATACAGTCATGAAACCAGTATAGTAATACATAGTATCCATATCTCAAACCCCAGAACAGAAAGCAGCTATTTAAATTGGTATGTGCCAAAGTTTGTTGATAATTGAGGGCATCTCTGCTCAGCAACAGTAATTACAGTCTGCGCACCATGCGAGTCGCAGCCACAGGCCCATCTTATAGGATCTGGCGGATATCAGCGGGGAACAATGAGTGCAGGGCTGTCACCCAAGGGAAACTTCCATTACGTGACAAAAGTGAGGAGATAATTTGATTTACTATTTAGTTAGGCAACCTCTGTCAGACCTGCAGCTGCACGCAGCAGCAAGGGCTGGTGTGACAATTGACTGCAGATGAGTCTGCTGACCTACCAGGGTCGCACATTCCCGAAAAGAATTTATGATATCAGTTAGTGGTAAATATCAGTTGATTAACTGTGCTCCATGGTTGGTTTCTTTTTTCTTTTTTTTTTTTTGACTAATGGATCAGGTGGATGAAGATAGAAGCTTCTAGGTTTGACTTTGTTGTCGTTTCCTGAGGGCAAAGAGCAATGTCACACCAAGGAGACTTCAGACTTATAACATCATCGAATTTACTAGTCAATTTCCACATTGTTTACTTAACAAGTGCATCATCAAGAGGAGCGAATATCCACAGCTGTCATCGGATGTGACAAAATAAAAGGTTTTAATGTTTATATTGTTACTGTTGTTGTGCCTACTTGTCACTGATTATTGTTATTAACATATTGTTTGAAATGTATAGATATTAAAATGCATAGATAAATAATAGCGTATAGATATAACAAATTGAATAAATTATACCGATTATATGTACGTAGCCCTAGCTAAAATATTCAAAATATTCATATGCATGTATAATTTACATTTGTATATTTTTTTATATTGCATGTTCACTTGTTTACTGTATTTTTTCTGTACATTACAAGGAATATATAAATAAAACTTTTGGAGTCTTGGGGAAGATCTTGAGGATGTACTGATTCAATTCCTTTACTTCAAAGTATTGAAGTACAGGGTCTAAAATGTAATGCACTTAATGCACTTTAAAAAGTGAAAATTAATTTTTACAATCAATGATACACAATACCAGGTTTGAACTTTCTCTTCACACAATAGGATTGTTCTTTCATATTATTAACACAACTTACACGGTGCCAAAACAGACAAATAAATAAATTAAGAAAAAAAACACTGGCCACAGTCATTTACATTTTGTCATCATCTGGGGATGTTGAAACAGTCTATACTGAAAATGTAAGGAGTAGAAGAATCAAAATTTGTCGTCAAATGGGGAATGCAAGAAAAAAAATACTCAGGTACAATGATCTGAATAATCAATTACATTGATCAATTATTCGTATTTTTTTACTTCCCATCGCTGGTTGTCATCTGTCTATGGGTGTGTGTGTGAATGTAGTACAAGCTCTATCTTCAGGTGTAGATTTGTGTGATTCGGTGCCTTTGAGCAGAGTGAGGCGCAGCTGTTAATTGATACGATCAAAAGCTTTTGTTATGTTGGAGAAACCTCAATATCAGATACGGCTTAACAAAAGTCTAATCTCTCAACAAGATTAACAAAGAGGAGACTAAAAGAAATAAAAATAGAACAGCCAAGAAAGCTAGAAATGTCATTAGATCTAATCTCCTTTGCGCTTAAAAAGATAAATAAATAAATAAAAGGGGTGGATGAGTGTTTCTGTAACACAACACCACAATTTACATCCCAGACTAATTAATATAATGAAGGCCTTTCCCGTGCAAAGCTTTTATCTCCCTGGGTACATACTCTCAGAGATGGGAATAACAAATCAGGATTAATACACAATGGTCTCCATGCCATATTTTTTTCTCTTTGATGAGATGTAGATAATGACGTTTTATTAATATAATTATACATTATATTAGAATGAGATTAACTACCGTATATATAGTGCTGAATCAAATGACACAATGCCATAAGCTATGTTTAAAGCATTCGTTGAATTTTCTCTCAAACCCCCGTTATTGTGATCGTATTTTCATAGACATTTCAGGCATGACAAGGGCTCTCCCTGATCCAAGCAGGTGACAAAAATTGAGGATCAGAATCAGGCAGAAAAGATCCAGATCACTGCTTTGTCCTGAACCATGGTTTAAACATTTCTGACAGTACCTTGTGTGTCAGCGCACCCATCTCTCTTTCTCTCTCACTAAAGACTGGCTGTGCCTGAAACCACCCCCGAGCCCCTACCCCTAACCCCTGAATAGGGCACTACATGTTGTGCCGTATGTTGTGCCCTCATTTACTTGCAAATACTGTTGGACACTAGATTGGATGTCACCTGGGATGACGTCATTATTCAGAATCATATGTACCAAATTGGCAAAAAGTGCCCTATGTAGGGTCTAGGGCAGGGGTCAAGAACTGCTGGTTCTAGTTCCAACCAAGCAGCAACACACCTGATTTGACTTATTCAATCAACCGATCTAAGTCTTCCAACAGCTACAATTGGTCAATCTGTGTTCTCTTGGTAGGTGGGAACTAAAGCCAGCAGGCACACCAGCCCTTTGTGAGACAGTTTGTTGACCCCTTTTCTAGGGGGTTGTCCTGAACACAGCCAGTCCGATTTTGAACAAATGTTGAACCAGTGGTGTGATGAATACTTTTACATATCAGTGTGGTTGTTTTCCTGCACATAGCTGACTGCATTGCCAAATTATCGGATTAGGAGATAGTATGGGCAGATACTCAAAGTCAAATGACCTGGACAAGGGCAAAAAGATGGGAGTGGGACATCCATAGTCACATTGCACTGTTGGTTACTTCCTTCCAAACGTTGAATCGCCCCGATTTCATAATGTCAAACTGATAAAGCACCTCATGGAAACAAAATCTGTTCTTAACAAGTAAAACCCACAACCTCAAGGAATTAAAGGTTGCCTTGAACATCACAGACATTTGCAGGGAAAGGTGCTGGAAGAGGGAAACGTCATTGATTTCCTTCCTTCCTATGATGTGTTTTCCAATCAAGAAGCTGTTTGTGGGGTTCAAATTTGGTTCAGATCTATATTAATAGATCTATGAGTCAAACATGCATTAAATGTCCATCTTTTTGCAGCAGGAAAGAATGATGGCAAGAGTTGAACACTGTTGATGGGGTAGCAGGACCAGAATAAACTTGGAGACTAAATAAGGAACAACAGGGGAAATATAATGCTAGGGGCGGCTCTGGTCTCTATTGCACCGTTTGATGATGCATAAACCTGCCAGAAGCAACCTTTTTTTTTCAAGACTCGTATTGTCTTGTGAAAGTGTTCAGTTGTACCTCCTACAGTACTCTTGGGTTCTGTGGTCAGAAATTATTTTGTGATATTCACAGCTTTCGGAGAGCCTGCTGCTGATTAAATCAGGAGACACTCAGAGATGGTCTCTATTTCTCTTAGAGAACAGGCCACAAACACCAGCATACGCTTAAGACTTCTGCAATTTTACTATGCTTTCCAAAAAAAGGGAAAATATACAGATAAGAGATATGAGATGTAAGTCTGCTGCAAATGTCTTCAAAGGTACTGATTTGTGCATTGATTAATGCAATTAGTGGCAGGCTAGGTTTGTAACAAAGGGCAGATGATGAAATTACTATGAGATTCACGTTATTTAAAGAGCTTGTCCCAGTAACCACTGAGGAGATTATACAGCAACTGGCACAGTTTGAACAGTTACTGCAGATACATTGTGTAAAACTGGGGGGCTATTGGGGGCTACTGGGGGGGGTTCAATTTCTTCAGCTTCTCAGTTGACTTAGCCACTCCCTTTGAATGGCTTATTCATGTTGCATTAGGACCAAATGCATAAGACATAATTCATTCATAATGCTTTTTAAAAGTTGTTGTAATGTTTGTAATCATATATATCAGCAATCCTAATGCTTTCTACCTCTGACCCCAACCAGTTGGGTTCAGAGGTAGACACAGACACACAGAATATTGCTTTTACAAATAACATAACAAATGTTTAGTTTTTGCTATGGAATAATACTTTATAAACCTTGTCATAAACTTACATAATTATAAACCGCTTAAATCAACTTTTATGGAGGGTTATAAATACAGTATAGTATTCTATGCATGTGCAGGGAAGACCTTCTTGGAATGTGTTATTTTTCATCTACAGAAATACTATAAAAGTCTTTGCAGCATTTTTCTGAGCCTTGAAGAGACAGAGCTCTGTCAATAGAGGAGTATTGTTGCAGACTAGTAAACTGTTGGTTACCATCTCAATTCATCCGTTCATTCATTCAGTTAGTTCATTTTATCAAATGAACTAACACAAAAACTGGGAACTGTTTCACAAAAAGCCACGGTAAAGTCTTTAAGTGCCCTTTCTTCTCCTCACCATTGACATTTAATTATCTGTCATGGCACCAGAAAAAAGAAGATAATTTTGATTTAATGTCTTTAAATCCCTCTCGACAAATTAATTTTGATATAAAAAAAGTTGTTGATTATTTCATCAATTGATTTATTGTTGACAACAATAGACAACATAAGAAAAGATAGTGTGGTTTCTTAAAGAATGAAAGTAAACCTTTAAAAACAAATAATTAAAAGATGTGACTCTGGTATAATATAAACCACACCCATTCAGCAATATTTATAAAAATATATTTCACAAAGTAGGAAACAATACAGGGTATCTTAGATTACAGTACAGGGAGTAAATAATTGAACATACACATTTATAAGCATTAAAGCACAGTAGAAAATATGATCTGCATGTAGAACTATTCCATATATATTGTTTAGTCTACCGAGAACTGCCATAATACTGTATCAGTACAAACTGAGTACGCACGCAGCTGTAGTGCCATTGGAATTCTCATTATGTGCAAGAGCTAACGTGCAAAGACAAAACCTACCACCTCATTGAAAGCTAATGACGTTAGCAGTAACTCTATGTACAGTACAAGTTGTTTTTTTTATTGATATCATACACTGTAAGCAGAATACGTACATGATTTTTAGCATCTTGGGGTTTTTCTCAGACTAATGCAATCTGTATTTTCCGAAATGAGATTCCATGTTTGGAGGGAGTCACTGACTCTGATATCAATTGAAACTATTGTGCTCAGACACGAAGGTTTCTGTGCCTCAGAATAGGAAACTTATCTTACACAGAATTGACGTGTGTGACACCCATTCCCACAGTCCTGATTAATCAGATCATACTAATAGCTGTACTAACTCAGAGATCTCATTTGCCTGCTTGCTTTGAGTCTACTGTATTATTATTATTATTATTATTATCATCATCAATTGCAATAGGTTTATGATATGGTTTGGCTGTTATGAAATAGTGTTCAAGTGGTTTAAAAAAATACAAAAAAATAGCTGAATGTGAAATAATCTAAACACACTCACTTCAAATTGTCAGCATGGAAATTATGATTTTAAGAACAGAAATACGAAAACTCGTAGAACAGTAATGAAGAATCAACACGTCTGTTGTCAAAAAACAGTAGATTACAATTGTATTTAATGTTGCTTCTGTAAAAAGAAGGCCTCAAAGTTTCTACATTTCTCTTTTTTGTCTTCACGTCAGTCTCTTATAGGCTAGTAACACTTGCGACCCACACCTGTAGCGTGTAAATACAAAGAGTTGTATAAAGCAAAGCCTTTTCTGGGCTTTTAGATAGTTATAAATGTGGCCACCAGAGAAGATATCAAATGATAACAAATTCACCTTAAAGCCAATACTGGTTTGTCTTTTTACTTGTTTTTTTTCTTTTCATTTCAAATCATACATACATTCATCATTGTAATGCAGACCACATATTGCTTTTTCATTGTCATTTTGTCTCAATAATCATCCGATCGCAATCATCTCTCTCTTGCAGCTTCTGAGGTCCAGCTCGCTGTCCATGGAGTGTGGTGTCCCACTTGTTTGCCTTCAAACGTTAGCGTTAGCAATCCCCGGGGGTTTCTCTGCTACTGGCAGTCACAGCAAATGACTAACACCCAAAATTACTGCTAGACACTCCACAACAGAATCTAAGATACACTCCACAAGAATCATATATCTCCTAATAAAGACGTTGTTTGGCTCAACAAGTACAATGCGCTTGACGTAGTGGATGACGACTGCTAAACCTCAACTCTAAGAAGAAGAATACAAAAAGGTGGCCTCTCCTTTGTTAACTTTTTTTTTTACTTTTAAACCTGTTTCTAAAAGCCAGCAAACCCCCTTTTAGCATGTAATACACAAGTATGTGGACAAGAAAAAAAAAAGAGGAAAAAATCTGAAAGTTTTTTTAGTTTTCAAATCGAGGGTCAGGTCTCGCGGTCACTCTCGCCCACTGAGTAGAGTTCCCCAAGTCTCCTGAAGCGTGGCCCCCACTCCTTCAGGTAGTCATAGTTCTGGTCTGAGTCTGATGCCGCTGTCTCAAGCGAGCTCAGTGATCCCGCGATGGATCCTCTGCCCTCATATCCGTAGATCTGGATGGAGTCGTAGGGCGGCGCCGTGGGGTCATTGTCCGCCTCATGGAGACGCACGTTTATGAACTCATCCACGTCGACGCCATTGGGGCCCGAGTGCTGCCCGGCTCGAGGCATGAACTGCAGGTCAGGCTTGATGTCTTTGCGTGGCAGATAACCATTGATGCCATCTGGGTTCTGAAGTGTGGCGATGTCGAAGGCCTCGGTGTCCTCCTCGCCACCACCCTCGTCGTCGTACCGGATGATGTTTTCCCGAACGTCCTCGTCATCCTTTATGATCAGGGGCTCATTCTTGTGTCTCCTCAGGGTCACAAATAGGACTACTATTACTGTCAGAAAAAAAGATGGACAAGAAGGAGGGAGGAATAAAAAACAGGAGAAATCTGGGTCAAAAACTGTCAACTGGATGTTGGAACACTGAAATGTGCAACAAGGTCAGAAACTGTGGGTTTTGAATTCAGAGGTCCATTCATCAGAGGAGAAAGTATTTGTTCCCAAGGGGTCAACGATAAGCTACAGGCTCCTCTCGGAAAACTGGGTGCCATAGCATCACGATCATAGCATCATGACATCATTATCAGAAATCGCTCTGCTTTCCCCAAAAAACACAGTTTTTGATCGGGTGCACATGAGATGCAAGTCTCTTGTAGTGACATTGCAACATTCTTTTTTAAATCCCCAAAAAATCATTCAAGTTAATTGGTATAGGTTATATAGTATGATGTGACTGACTATGTTCGTATATGTAAATCTATGTGTTGAAATCATATAATATCATTAACATATCAACATATATCATGATTTTAACGTATAACACTTCTGAAATTAGATCAGAAAATGATTACTCGTTACACTATTGAGAGGGGGGTAATCATGTCTTGACGTCTTCCTTTTCAGACATGAACATCATTTCTTAAGGGACTATGTTTTGTAGTATGCATTTGTGGAATAAATTGGCAAGAGCTCAGTACATTGCTTTCTTCCCCCTGTTCTCGTCCGCTGTCTGAAATCAACTGATCACATAACCTGGTACATCACTTTTAGAAGACAGCAGTCTAACTAGTTATAGAATTGTGTATTAGCATTATATAATGCCATTATCAACATAAGAGCAGAAAACCACCTCATGAAGAGTAAAAAATTTTTTTTCAGATTTTACCATTTGATTTTTTTTACGTTTCCATTACTAGTTTTTTTTTTATTTCTAGTTATGTATATTTACATTTTGCACATTTGAACGGACCATTTGAATGGAAACACACCTTCTGTCTGTCTCCCAGTGACCTTGAGGCTCTAAGACATTACCAGACACAAGACGAGTCTTGTCTTGAGGTATTAAAACGTTAAGACGTTAAGAAAGAAACACCTCACCCAACAGCAGTATGATGCAGGCAAGGATGGCGATGAGAGCTCCCATGCTGAGGCCAATGGGCAACACATAGGCTTCCACGTTGCAGGACTGGACGACCCCCTCTTTGCTGCAGCCGCAGACTCGGATGGTCAAGGTGTTGGTGCTGCTCAGTGGCGGATTCCCATTGTCCGTCACAATGATTGGCAGGAAGTACATTTCCTGTTTCTGTCGTCTGAATGTATCATGCTTGGCTAGGACGCTGATTGAATTGTCTGTCAGAGAGAGTGAGAAGGAGAGATGGTAAGGTAAAGCCAGAGATGATTTTTTTTTTGCAAGAATGTGTGAAAAAACCCATTATTATTCATAGTGGCAACAGACTGAAGTTCTATTATTAAATTGTGTGAAGATCAGTGCAGCGTGAGGGTAAACTAATTTCACATCAATCGTCACTCGGCTTTTCTAGCCTCTCTTACAATCCAGAGCAGCGCAGATGGATTTCAGGCACCTTTTTTTTCTTTTTTTAATTCTCGCAACAGTCCAATTTTGGGAGGAGAATTGTGAAGGGAGGGTGACCCCGGCATTTTGCCTCCCCCTCTTTGAAAGCTGACGAAATGGAGGGACCGCGACAGGCTACGCTGACTTGAGAAGATGGCACAGCCCAGAAAGGTGCCAGCTGCTCTTTGATGACACTTCTGTGAAGCTGTCTGCTCATTAGCCCAGCTCCCGTTACCCTGCACACATTATCAAACACTCTACATTCCCATAAGAACCTACTCCCGCTGATCTTATGGAAAACATTGAGGATTTTTGATAGTCTAACCTTTGCCTCCCAACTATCGTCCTCGGGAGAGGAGAAACAGAGCTGTGCACTCTGTGGAGAATCAGGCCACGTTGAAACATTTGCGTTGACAGAGCAAACTTAATCAAAAGATGGAATGCGTCATGATAGAATTATTTGCTTTGCACGATCTGTAATTGATGTGAACATATGCTGGGATTTATTTCTTTACGAGTGCTGCCACAGAGTGGTATGCTGTGCTTTGTGAGCACCGACATGTCCTATTTAATTTGGATCATTTGGCAGTGTGGAGTAAATATGCAAGTACCTAGTACACTGTAGTAAACCGTCAGGGCTCATCCCTCAACACAGGTCATTCTCTTTATCTTCAAGGCAACTACTGATGGTAAAAATAGAACTAGACATTTCTTGCGTTGATTCTCAGAGAAACAGACATGTGTAGAAACTGTGACCTTCGATACAATACTCTTGTATAACGTAAGCACATGTTAAAAATGATAAAACAGTTTGAAAAACTGTTTATAAAATTAGTACACAGTGACATATTGTAACACTGTACATTTACTTTGGTTAAATGTTACTTTTGGTTAAAAATTGCCATGTTAATGAAATGCTATAAGTGGTTCTAAACTAGTTACAGCATTGAATTATGTGGCTTCATCATTCAAGTAAGAGCAGATATGTCTAATGGGTACTTATGATAGAGGCCTAGAGGCCAAATCTAAAATAAAAATAGGGAAACATGAAAACAAACAGATTAAACTACTACATGTATCTGGTTTTAGTAAAGTAAATAGTCAACTAGCACCAGGGGCAGAGGAATCTTCCAATCATCTTCATCACCATCATAATCATCATCATCATCTCTTCTGAGCCTCTGACCTTTCCTTCTACCTTTTCTACTTAAGAATAGCCTCATCTATCTATCTATCTATCTATCTATCTATCTATCTATCTATCTATCTATCTATCTATCTATCTATCTATCTATCTATCTATCTATCTATCTATCTATCTATCTATCTACCTAATAATTAGAGGAGTCATAAGCTGTACTACAGCAATAATCGTATAGTCGTTTGAAATGTTGATAACGTACAATTGTGATGTGTACTGTAGGTGTTTTCATAAAAGGGTATTTGCTCATGAGCCAAAATGCTCATTCTGTTTCATGTCTGGCAGTAATATGAGTATATGTCGTCTCAGTCCCTGAGTACAGGACGCTCTGCTCTGTGGCGACTCCGCCTCCATGAACACAGAGTTGTCAGAGTGCTCGATGTCTTGTATCCAGCTGGTCAGAGCCTTAACCGTGTTCCAGCGTGTGGACAACCCCTCACCTCTTCCCTGTTCAATCCCTACAATTAGACTCATCATCACAAACAAAAGCAGCACACTGAGGCTCACAGGAGCCTGACACTCTTCACTGAAGTGTCTCCCACAGCTGACAATTCAGATAGAAATAGCCACTGAAGTGCCGGAGGGGGGGATTTGGTGCTGTGGGCTTCTTCTTCTCTCTGTTTAGAATTAGCAACACCACAGACAAGTGGTGGTCGGTGCGCTGGATAATGCATCTAGCTGAACGAGCAACACCACATTTTACTTTGCTTTCAGACAAAAACACAGGCTTTTTGTGTTGTTTGGTTCAGCTTCTGTCTGTGAAATATTCCAAGTGGCTTTTATCTGTTGCACTGAAGGTGTGATTAAATGTGTTCTTAACCAAAGGGCAAAGTTTAGCAACAGTTCTCTTTTATGCACTTTGAGGATGATTCGAAATAAAAACTGAATCATGTTTATAGGGGGTTTGTGTTTGTTAGCAGCCGCTTCACCTTCAAATTCAAGTTTTTTGTACAAGATATTTGCATGCCTTATTCTCGTAATATTTATATATGTATATGTGTATGTGTGTAGATGCATATATGCACATATGTATATTTACAGCATCGTATTGTGATTGATATTGTGATTGTATATTTCATTTTAGGGCTAAGATTTTACCTCATAGTTTAGATTTAGAGATTTGTAGATTTTAGATTTGTATTTATTTATAATTTTACTTTTTAATTTTTTTAACATAGCTTTTCCTCAGTCATCCCTGGTTTTTAAAAGCTTTTGATTTTTTTTTAGCATTAGTCATTGTGTAGCTAAAGCATGTTGTCATATGGAAAATGCAGTACGAATAAATTCTGATGTGAAATTTCATCTAATATGCGTGAAAAGTCCTGCCTATTTTTGCAGTACTTAATTTTTGTATTGCCTTCTTGAATTCTCACCTGCTTTTGTTACCACAACAGTTAAATAACACAACAGTTTTCTTTCCATCAGATGGACATCAGATGCCCAGCCTATACTATGGCCTGATTTTTAGGAGCACCTTCCTCTAATAGAGAGTTGTTGCAGTAAGTTTGCCTGCAGCCTCTACGTCGCAACAGAAGGCTAGTACCATATGAAGATTTTTTGCCCTGAGCTGAAATCATTACACAATGTCATCATGAACACAGCCTGTTCAGAGCCTGGTGAGACAGGAAGAATAGAAGAAAGAAAGAAAAAAACAAGAAACATGGCGAATAATAAACCAATCAGAGTATTTAGCAAATACATTTAGTGCCATCTGCCGCGTAGTAAATAGCTCCTAAGAAGTCACCCTACATTGAGCTGCAAGACTACCAGGAAAAGCCATTTGGATCCCATTTGTTTAGTTTCCCTCAAAACGCACTGAGAAGTAAAAAAAGAAGCTGGTGTCCAGACAATTTCCCATCCGCTGCTCACGAGCTTCACTGATCCACCAGTCTGAAAACACATTGCGATATGAACGCCTCAGGTTAGAGATTAGAGAGTGGAAGCCTGTTGAAAAAATTTACAGAAACTTCAGGAGTTTTGCAACAAAACCAGAGGCCTTCCTTTGTGCACTGAAAATGATTTAGTTATTGCCAAGATAAAGAAAAAAAATTAGAATTTTTCCTCAGATTAAGTGTCAGGGCACATACACATTTTAATCAAATGAATCCCCATGACATTTCCAAGTCCTGGCATTACATTTCCATTTCCATATATGACATTCAAAACACAACAAACTATATATGGATGAAGCACAGGTGTTTCCACAGTGGAAATGTAAACATTATCATTACGATTTTGTACAAAATAGACCGTTGTAAACTAACACTGATTTACCAGCAACATATCTGCATTTGCAGATTTTTTTCATTGCATCCAAGTGCAATGACAATAAAGTTTATTCTGGTAGTTAAAGTAGTGTACTTCATTGTGTTCTGGAACAAATTCACCTAAACTGCATTAAATAAAACATTCACACGACCAGATCTGCAATTTGCCATGGGCAGTGGCGGATCAAAAGATTGCGGAAGATTTACACATATAAAAAAAAAAAAAAAAAAAGCTGTTGTGTGACCTGAAGTGAGACAGGTACAGGGAAATTATATTTACAGTTGTTGTCAATGTGTGAACCCTGTAATGTTTTTATCTTGTTTTAAGACACAACTCATATTTCATTATTGAAAATTACATTTACTGACTGAGTGTGTATTGGAGCCAGTGTTTTTTGGTTCCAGGCCTAGTGGATCTCTGTAGTATTGCAAGTACCATTACTTCTGCATTGGCTTCACTTTTCAGACCATAAGACTAAGCCCATCTTTTATGTACAGTCTAAGGTTTACCCACCTTGGTTGTTCTTGATGGTAAAATTGGGGTTGTTGAGCATTTCTGGGATCAGACGATAGTCAAAGTAGTGTCCCTGGATGGGGTCGTCTTTGTCCATGGCGCTGACAGTCTGGATCACCTTGTAAATAGAGAGAAAAGAGAATAAACCACAGATGAAGGTTGGGAGACATTAGAGAAGGCTGTGGCAGATTGTTCATTACTCTATTTTTGCCACCGCAGATTGCCTCAGTCTAATACTGGCTGCATCACACCTGATGAAATATACGCCCTATTCATTCCTGACTTTTGAGATTGTTATCAATGAGGTCCTGTCTATTCTGGCACACTTTCAGGCTCTGGGCTCTATCTGTTAATCTGTCATCATAGGTCTTATCGCGCTGTAGTTCTTTTATGATTGATTGGAAATTAGAATTCAAGCCTTGGCAGAGCAGTTTTTCTCGCCGTCCCCCTACCCCCCACCCCCAAATAAAGCTCCCTATTGTATGTGCACAGGTCGGCTGAATGAGGTCGATTGATGAGAAGAAGAATGCTAAGTAGTTGTCCAGAGATTTTGGCTGGAGGAAGCGTTATGCCATCTGGAGGAAGACATGAAAGACAGTCTTGAATTATGAGCCACTCTGATCAATCCTGACTGCTCTCATTTCCCCTTTGCTCTGTGCACACAGTGTCAGGGGAGGACTGTTGCAGGATGGGAGTTAAAAAAAAAGAAAAAAGACAGAGACCATACTCCCACCTCTATAGTTTCCCAGTGAAATAAATAGGCTATAATTCACTGTGGCCAATCATTACACGGGAGGGAAGAGAAAGAGAAAAGGAGGGAGAGAAAGAAAGAGAGTGGAGGATAGATGACCAGTTTGATGAATGAGCCACTTCTTTCCTCACCTGTCCAGGTTTCCCATTTTCACACAAAAAGGTCTGGTATTCGGTGGCAAACTCGGGGGCATTGTCGTTAATGTCCAGTACTCTGATAGCGACGATCGCCCTGGAAATCTGACTGTGGTTTCCTGATGGACAGAGACATAGATAGATAGATAGATAGATAGATAGATAGATAGATAGATAGATAGATAGATAGATAGATAGATAGATAGATAGATAAAAGAATGAAATATAAATGAGGAGATAAATATGAGTGAAAGTGCAAAAACCAGCAAAAAAAAAAGAAAAAAACAGAAGAAGAAAACAAGGTTACGCATGAAATCCCAGGTAAATTCTGTGACCTAGTTTCAATTTCCTTTTATTTTCCATCTTTATTTCGCCCTTCATTTCCTGAGCTGATGGGAGGACAGATGATAAGCCACATCAATCTACATTTCAGCCGGTATCAGCGATGCAAAACAGGATTCCCGGGCAACAGAAAAGAAAAATCCCATTCAAAGTGCTTTTGAAAATCCCTGGTACACGGCGATGTTTAAAACATGAGGGTTAAGGCATGCATATTAACGAGTCATTGGTAAGTGAAGTCTAAAAAGACAATAAAAGGCGGTTTAATTAGATTAGATTTTGATTGGAATTATTCATTGCGGGTAATTGACAGTCCCTTTCGAGAGTCCCCGTAAACGGTCGTATTTATTAATCAGCGTTGCAATGCCAACTTTTAAAGCAATTACCTATTAATGTGGGAGTGAGGCGGCTGTGTCACTGCAGCCACTGACACCACTTGTTTTTATTTATTTACCCAACAAATTTTATTCTTCATATTGATTTATCTCTGTATTTAGGCCCATTCATCTCACTCCATTTTCTTTTGTGGCTTTAGACATAGACCGTAATGTGCCTCCTGAAGCTGTCTTTTACGGAAACTAGAAAAAGTCAATGTCCCTCCCAAAATGTGTGTATATATATATATATTTATGTATATATATATATATATATATATATATATATATATATATATATATATATATATATATATATATATATATATATATATACATATATATATATATATATATATATACATATATATATATGTGTACATATACATATACATATATATAAAAAACAAAATGAAAAGGAAAAAACTAAATAAAACTGTGTTTTAATTTCTTCAACAAACTTCAACAACCCATTGATTAATTAAACCAAATGAATGATGTGATTTAAGGTGACTTTACATGACTTAATGAAACTTTATGTGACTTTCTGTGATATTATGTGACAAAATATGTCTTAGCATCTACATGTTTGTGTTGTTCCTAGTTGACTTTTAATCGACTAATTCTATTATTGACAACCATTTTCAGAATCAATTACTCCATTGCAGTGTCAAAAAGCATCAAAAAGCAACGCTGGGCAGGGCACAGCCGTTGCTAAGCAACCAGTAAAAACTTTTCAGTTGGTTTGAGCGCAATCTTGTGAGAAGATGTATTTGTCAACTTACAGGCTGGTATAGTATAGGCTGGTCTGCGAGATATATTTCAATAACGACTGCTTTAACCGCTTCGCTAAGCAGGGAGCAGTTTGACCTCCTGTCCATTAAGTTTTGTGTTCCAGGGCTCGGGAAACTGGGACCTGGTATTGATTAGCTGCTCCTCCATGGCGAGTTTCTAAGTTCTCTGGAGCTTGTCACCCAACAACCTCAATCCTATTGGACACACTGGGATGACATCACAGCGCAGTGCGCCCAAATTAAACATTTCTCGACTTGTGTGTGCCGAAATTTAACATTTCATGCCCTTGCGCCGTGGTAGTACAAACACAATGAATGGGTTTAACGCTCACCACCTGTGCTTGCTGCTATTAATCTAGCACCTTTAGGGTGAGGCATTATGTCCTGATCTCAGCTTCATAAATGTGAATATTTTTTGACTTCTTAGTCTCTACAACATAAAAGAGAAAATCAAATATTAACTGAGATGGGGACAAAAAGAAAGGAATTCAAAGACCTAATCTTGGCTTTTATGAAAAACAAAACTAACAATTTTCACTGATTTTTAGTCGTTTCTTAAACCAGACAACTAATTGTTTAATCTAGGATGTGACCGACAACACCAGTCTGAATGCAAAATGCCGTTAGATTACGTCCGCAGGCCGGCAGGGAGGCCAGGGGTCGCAATGTATGAGAAGCAGCGTGAAAATTGACAGTCTGACAGACAGTGATAGATGGATTAGAGCAGAGTGAGACAGATCCCACCACCACCACTTTACCCTCCCTCTCTCTCTCCCTCTAAAAGTGACTTTCCCCCGGCTGCAGACAGGGAATAGAATCTGATTAGTTAGATGTCAACTGGTGCGAGGCGGCAGAACGCGCCTCCGTTTGGGTGGCAAATGGCATCAGGATAGAACTGGGAACACATCTATTCCTTTTCACGCCAGAGAAGACACCAGCTTCTCCCTGCACATCCGTGAAGAATAGCAAACTGCCGTATTTATTTTGGCAATTTCTTATTAGGTGATGCCACTATAGTCACTTTGCCAAGAGGCATGAAAAACATGCTTTAAATGTATGGAGGCAAAAAAAAAGAAAGAAGGAAAGAAAGAAAGAAATCAAACGAGACATGTTAAATTACATTCAACGGGCTCCTGCCATGGTGGAATTTGTCTATACTACATTGCCCCCCCCCCAAAAAAAAAAAACCCAAACAAACAAAAAACACTGTGGCAGCACTTGGGCTTTCATTTGTTCCGACAATTAATGTGTGTTGCCTTTGATTACGTGGAGAATTGGAACGATGCAGGATGAGACTGGTGGAGGAAAGAGAGATACCAGCAAGAGAGGACTGGAAAAAAGAAAGTTACAAGCTGTGTCGATTTCTATTCCAATAGCTTTAAGGGGTACATTAAGCTTTATCACAACATACAGCCCCCCTGAAACAATCTGTATGCAAATAAAGCTGTACATATGGTTTGAGCTGTTTGTAGCACTGCCGGCAAGATTTTTCGATGCAGTCAGTGAGTTTTTTTTGTGGCTCACAGATGTTCTTTAATCTGTAATGGATGCTGGCGTTAGAGTAATCCACTCTGGAGCATGTCTTTAAAACTGTTTATTTGATACATCTTAATGTTCTTGCACTTCCACAAATTGACTGGTGAGCTGTGTAATTCAATCAAAACTCAGCAAATCAACGTATTTAATGCCTCTGTGGATTCAGATGCTAATTGTTCATGCCATATTCTTGGAGCGATGAAAAGGCGCCGCTTTGAGGAAGATAGATAGATGGATGGAAATTTTATTGATCCCTCTGTGAAGTTCCCACCGGGAAATTCAAGATGGATGTCCAAAATATCTTGCGTTTCCATTTTATAATATGTAACTATATATAATTATATTTGAAGAGCTCCAGTCTCGCGCCATCTGGTCACAAACTGGTTATATGACCCCCTGTTTCACATTATGTGTTTGTTTATTTGTTTTTTTTTTGCATTAACACGTGAGAAAATGTGTCCACAAAATTAGTTTATTAGTAAAATAGTTTTTTATTTTTTTTCTTAAATTTAGGTCAAAACATCGTCTTGACTTACTGTAAGACTCTTCGAGGAACATTGAAATCCAGTATGTGCTTAAATATTTTTATTCAAGTTCAGTGCTACTGTTCATATGATCCCCATCACATGACATATAAATGCATTAAAAGTGTTTACACCGCACTTCCTTATTGGCCCATCTGAAGTGTCTCATCAGAGCATAACAATGTTTTTCTCTTTTTGAGTTTATTTTCTATTTGGGTGTTTTTGCTTGTGAAAATTAGATTAAGTTTAACAAGAAAATAACAACACATTTCACATAATTATGTGATACTGAGACACTTCTTTTTTCTTGGTGTGACAGCAATACATTTCCAAACTTTTTGTTATTGTGTCCCTTAGATTAATATTGTAAATAAAATTTGAGGCCCGATTTAAAGAGAGAGCATGCAAGAGAGAGAGACGTGCGCTGACACACAAGGTACCATCAGGAATCACAGAATTATATGGCTTAACTACCTTTTGGGACAAATCACTAATCCAGATCTTTTCCACTCGATTCCAAACCTGTGTTTGCCAATAGCATAATCCGATCAGGGACATCCCTATTTCTGTACATTTCTAGGAATGATGGAAACATCAACCATTCAAAGGGAGTTCAGATGGGATGAACTATGAATGACAAAATCTGGTGATGTCTAAGTACAGAAAAAGTCAATTGTGATAAACTTCAATATCAACACATTGAAAAAAAACATCTTACAGAGTGAGAGTGTTAAAATGTCAAATATTGACAATATTTTAGTGTTTTTTCAACATTTGGGTGTTTCCATCACCTGTTTATTGTTGCAATGTGTAGGTTTTATACCTCGGATGGAAATTTACCTCCATCTGAGGTGTTGTTATCAAAAACTTCCAACAGTGTATGTTCGGTAGTTTTGATGATGATCTTCACAGTTTTGGGTAGGGATACTTACTGATTTCTGTGGCCGTTACTGTGATGTTGTGCCACATGTCAGTCTCCCGGTCGAGCTCTTTCGCCAGTGTGATCTTCCCATCGTCCACATTGATATTGAACTGTCTCTCCAGATCTGTGTGGCGATCGATGAAGTACCTGCAAAGACATCATCATCATCAACCCAAACTTTCTGCAGTGTAAAAACAAGGGGTCTGATCCATCAACACAAATCTGCAGATTAATGCACATTCTAAAAAAAAGTAATTATCAGTAATTATCTGCGGAATAATTACTGCCTGTGCACGAGCAGCAGGGGACACCTAGGCCTAATAAGGTCCGAAAAAACAAGCAACCCCCCCACCCCCCACATACACTCCACCGCTCCCGACTTCAAGCAACGCCTCCATCCTGCAGAAAAGACCATTAGTACATGTTATGTCAGGTTAAGAGATGTGGTGTTGTTAACCCTGTTTGGTTTCTGTCAACACTCAATGGCTCCCAAAGGCTTCGCATTAATGAGTCAGGACAACGTTGTGCCACACATGGGCTCTAACAGCACGGCAGGGGTGTGAGTGTGTGTTTGTGTGTGTGTGGTAATGGATGAAATGGAGATGAACCAACAATCAGCCCCTTGTATGTGTGTGTGTGTGACCTTGTCTGATCTTATGCAAAATGATCATGTTTTTTTCCATATCAAACAAGGAGCCACTTTGAGGTCAGCTTGTTTTTTTTTGTTTTTTTAATAAAGCATCAAAGGACACGATGGTAAAACTTCCCTACCCCTTCTCCCTCTGTGACCTGACACGTGACACACACTGACTTTGTACAGTCTTAGAAATACAGTGGCAAGACATTAAAAACTTCCCGGGAATGAAAAAAAAGATCCAGCAGCGGGTATGAATTTGGAATGCACATAAAAGAGAATTTTCCGATGCCACTCACAGCTGTGAAATCACTCTTTCATGTTGCGACGTGCAGAGCGCCAATTCTCGGGACAAGCCCACACAAAATGGACCCAAAAAAGAACCATTCACTAATTATAGGTCATCTTTTGAGTTTGCACGTCTCAGTTGCCATTGCGTGTGACTGTCACAAGCATCCCACTCACCCTTCCCCCCCAAAAAAGGGGCAGCATTGACTCATGAGAAGCTAATTAAGAACAAAGAAAGAACAAAAATATGCTTTCCTGTCCTTGAACTTTATGTGACTTAATGTGATGAAATGTGACTTTACAATATGAAACATAAACCAAACGTATCGAAACTTAACAGCATCATATTCACAACAGAATGATGTTTAAAATATTCCTTTTCTGTGTTGTTTTTCTCTGCTGTTATGCAAAGTTTCAGGTCTGTTTTGACCCAAACACAACAGGATCTTTTTTTGACCTCTCCTCCAAGGTTGGAGGACCAATGCCTTGTTATTGCTGCTGTTTCGCTATGTTTTTCATTAATATCACAGTCAAACTGCACCTTGAAAAGTGTCACAGTGAGACCTGATTACCCTCCCCCTGGTGGTGGGAGGAGGCATTTTCATGCATTTACGACCACATATTTACTATTGTACACGTACAGTCATGTTAACTACGAATAAAGGCAGTAATACTGATCTTTCTAAACAAGAACTCTTAAAGTCCATTAATTTAGAGCCTCTGTTGTTGAAATTTTGTACAGTGGAACGTCTACTTACGAACGCCCTATTATATAAAAAGAAATCAGAATACAAATTTGGTTTCAAAGAAATTTCTGCCCAATTAAATGAAAAAAAAAATCAAAATACAAAAACAAAATCAAAAGTGCCACCGGACAGTAGTTTGTGGGGTCTTAAAAAGTGATTATGTGAGGTATTAAATTATGCTGCTATTCATGCTCTCACCAAACTTTTTGTTCATGGTTTATTTACTTCCATAATAGTGTAAATATGGCAAATTATTGTCGGTTATTGTTACGTGACCAAAGGTTTATTTGAAAAAAAAAAAAAAAAACTTTGCCTTTGGATTAGTTTATTCTTTCGACCTTTGTTTGACCAAATGAAGTCTGTTGTATGGTGGTGCTCTATGGATTTAATGATGATTTAATTCCAGACAGAATTCTGCATTTTCTCCAACTACATCTCAAGCTCCTCCAATCCCTCTGTCGAGTCCTCAAAAGCTCCTTCCCCACAGACTTCCTACGACCACCAGGCGCCCAGTACAGCCCCCCCCCCTTTCCCACCGGAACCCTGCGTCATGCACCATCCCGTAGAAGAGCTGCTCATCCCTATCAGCCCAGACCTGTTGTCAGGAGCCCCACAGTGTTTATATGAGAGAGACGGAGGGAGGGAGGCAGGGAGGGAGGGAGAGAAAAGAAGGGATACACAGACACAGAAAAGGAGAACCAGGAAAAGTCAAAGACAAAGTCACAACAACAACAATTTATATGAAGGAGGGATGCTCGGTGCTTATACACAGAATGAAATAAATAAACCACTGGCCCAGATTCCAATTGTTGGGGAGATGTACCGAGCCGTGACATTTCCATTTTTGAGATGAAATGGTGTAAAATCCTCCAGACGCTGGGGCTGGGAGAGGTCCACCAGGACCCCTCCCCTCCTTCCCCTCAACCTCCCCCTATTCTCTATCTGCCCCCCCCACCCCTGTTTCTCTCTCTTTCTCTCCGTCTCTCTCTCTCCCTCTCTCTTGCTCTGTGGACGCAGAGCACTTTCAAGACAGGCAGACAGCAGCGAGCCACCTGGGAGCAGACTCTCTCCTGCAGAATGAGTGGATCGCAGTCAAACTCTGACAGCCTCACGTGGAAAGCGAGGAGACAGACCCTGAAATGTTCTGCCACCTGTCACTCAAACTGACAACGTGATGTGAAAAGAATTAAAAGCAAATAAAAAATGATATCCAGCATTATATGTGCACTTTTTTCCCTCTCTCTTTCTCTCCTGTGTGAGTGCTATGTGAGAATGCACGCCAGTGTCGGTCAACATGTCTGTTTGCAACTCAGTTTTTATTAATTTTTCTTATTTTTTAAAAATGTTTTTCTCTTCACAGGCTTTTAAACGGCATCAAGCTGACCTCAGTTTAACAGGAGGATGCTGCCAAATATTTTGAAGGAGCAAATCACTTCGGCAACTGAAGCAGTCTGCGTCCACATCATAAAATACATAAAAAGACATTTAAAAAAGGTATCTATAATATAGAAGCTGCTCTGAGCATTAAAAAATAAGCTATAAAATGCTGTCTGTGAAATTACATCTACGTTCTCCTCCTCGTTCTGGGCATGAATGAGGTGTCTACCACTGCATTTCGGCTCAGATCGCCCGTCGATCATCTTCGTTAGATTACATGTGGGTGGCAATCGTCTGTGTCTACAGCCTCCTGGGCTCCTGTTGCTCAGACTAACTACCCAGTCATCTCTCTATTCTATCACCGAAAGTGTGTCGAGCAATTGTCTTAAGGAACAATGCACCTGACGGAGTGCGGAAAATGTGAAAGCCTCTATCAACTAAAATGTATAATGCTCTGCCTCACCACTGTAGCTATTGTGCATCAGTAAGGATTCTGTACTTGCAATACTGATTTCTATTATTCTATTATTTCTAATGAAACTCAGCATACAATTTAGATCCTTTTTTTTCCTCTTCTTCTTTCTGTGTCCAATCTTGGGATCTCAATGGACGTAGCAACACAACAGTAAATCACCTTGAGAGCGCACAACATCTGCTGCCATCTAACCTTGAGCAGTGATCATGTTGCTGTAGTATGGCATCCCTATCCGAATAGCACAGAGTGAACTGACGATGATTAAAACAGATGGAAAAATACAGAGCAAACCAGTCAGTCCTCCACAACCCTTTTTGCCACAAAGATGAAATGTACTTTTGCTAGTGCATTATTAACCTCTCCTTTAAAATCCACAACTTAATCAAGGTTGCACTAAATACGGCTCAGTTCTCGGCCTTGAGTGTAGTTATATTTGTAGCTGTGTTGCCATAGTTGATAAAGCCTGATTGCAACTTGTAGGTATTTCCATTGAAGGGGTTTTGTGGACAAGCTGTAAATATTGTGAGGTCCTCCAATGTGTTCTGAACTGAACTGGTCATATGACCCTTCTTGACCATTTCTGGGAAAATCAAAAAGCAAGAGTAGAACAGGTACCAAGTGTTTATTCTCTGCAGAGAAGGAAGACTTCGCATTCTGACCACAGTGGATCAGCGGATGGCTTCCCTAAGGAAGAGGTCACAGTGTATTTTACCCTGACTACCAGGAACACACCCCCAAGCAGGAAAACCATTTGGGCACAATAAAACAGATAGTCAGGAGCTGAAGAAGACGTTACAACTGCCATCCTGAGAGCAGGACACTTTCATGGGCATAACAAAGGAGGTGTTAAGGAGCACGTAAAGATCCTACAATTACGTTTCTAAATATGATGACTGCAGTTTACACAGATCGGGGTACACGTAAAAAACAATTAAAAAAGTGATTTTCTTTTTCTTTTAGTAGTTAGGTGTTTCAATGAACACTTAATTAGCTTTGTGCATTTCTTAGGGAAATCAAAACACATGTTCCATGAACATACTATATATATGAATGAGCTGAGGTGAATTTCAATTGTTATCCTTCTACTTGTAATTTTTGGTCATTTAATCCTAATTATCAGTCTCATACACACATTTCTCATGTCTGCATTTTTTTTAGCAAATAATAAAGGCCTAGAGGTTTTCGCAGCCAGTAAAATATCTCTGGATGTTTCAAACATCTCTGTGTACAGATGGTGCTGTGTTTTTATCTCAGTTTGAGTGAAAAAATATGTGCCCCGGAGTGCTTGTACAATATTGAGAGAGAGATAGAGAGAGAGAGAGAGAGAGAGAGAGAGAGAGAGAGAGAGCAAGAGAGAGAGAGAAAGAAAGAGCAAGAGAGAGAGAAATACCTGGTGACATTCCTGCTTGTTATTAGGTCAGCGCTGGAATTCCATCGGGAGGATCACAGATGTAGAACTAATTTTTGCCGTCCCCTGAATGCTGACCACTTGTGTTCTAACACGACACCTTATTCAGGTTGGATCCCAGGCTCCTTTTACCTGGAGGGGGTGAGCTTTTTTTTTTCCTGGCACATCCAAAATAAATCAGAAATACACTCATATTACGCTACGATCTGAAACCCAGTAACCGCAGCGTAGAAAATGCCTTAAAATTGCAGTTGTACCCTTGTCAATTTGAAAATCTAACCAGATTTTGTCACTACGTCAGTGTTTTGATAATCCAGTCGTTATTCTCGATGAAATCTGCCAGTTTGTGTCATGAAGCTGCAGTGACTGCCAGATGTCACATTGCTTTTTATCTGTGATCAGCCAGGTAGAAAACGACAGAGCACAGAGCTCTGGAGAGAAGCAATGTGGGGAGAGAGTATTTCATGGAGTGCACCTGAAATGTTGTTGCTTGGATGCATTAAGTACAGCTAAGGGGTTGTTTGTCTCTTGAGTGCAGAAGACATGGCAGCACACCAGAGCACTCGCCCCCGAGTGCTTCAGACTCAGACTGGTTTTGTCTGGTCTGGCTCGAGGGTCGATCGAGGCAGGAGGGTGCGGGCGATTTTAATCAAACGGGTTCGAGTGAAGAGCTTTTTTGGGTGGTGGTCGTGAGAAAGTTCGCACTAATGCCACTATTACCACCGGTCCATCCCTGCACTATAGATCCACTCACCTTAACCACAGCTCGGTCCCTGGACAATTTGGAGAACACAAACTTGAGGTTACCGCCCTCCGGACGAGGAAAAACTTGGAAAAAGAAAGTTGAGAAGTTTGGAGCGACATACTGTATTGATGTTTGTATTTTTTTTTCTTTCACTTGGCAATGGGTGTTTGAACACAAGTAAAATATTTTAAAAATTATTATATAATTATTACTATATAATGTCTAAGCATTTTGCATGATTTTCAGTCCAGTAAATGTTTTTTTTCAGTCCAGTAAATGTTAAATTACCTCTGATAGCAGCAGTAGGTGCGTTTCTATTGCCCATAGAAATGTGCAAAAAATTAATATTGCAATAAAAATTTGGAAATGGAAACACATAAATGTTTCTAAACACCTCTCAGTTACAGTGTGACATTTATGCACTCTCATGATGTGTTTTTTCAGATGTTTCTAGGTTTTTCTACATGACATAGGGGTCACATGACCAGTTCACGAGAAAACATGTGGGTGCAGTATCAGGGGAAATTGAAATATCTAATCTAATGAAAACAATATTCCAGATGTCCATCATGTCCAAAGTTGAGTCTTGTGGGATGTGATTTAAAATAAAAAAAAGGGGATGTTGCCAGAATGGACTTTATGCGAATTATGGTTCAAACACAAAAAAATGCTTTAATGGAAAAACTCTGCTTTTATTTAGTGAAGAACCCTTTCTGTCAGCTAGCCACTGTCTGTTACTTGCCAGTAAATAGTTTGCTCAGTTTCTGTAGCTTTAACTGCACAGTATAGACTGTGTGCACTTGACAGTTTGACAGCGACCTGTTTTTATTAAAATCTGCACAGATTGTCCACCCTCTTTCACCAATGTTGGGTGGTTTCTTTTTTATTCCTTTTTAACCGCTGCTCAGATGAATCCTTGTCTCCTTCTGCCCTTTCTCTTGTCAGTTTGTTTGAGCGATTGTCTAGCGTTTGATTCCTGTGTCCAAAACAAGACTTTTTTTCTCCAAAGCTGTCACATAAAAAACATCTATTTCTATTTAAAAAAAGAGACTTTCCATAGGATAAAAGCATATAAGATGACAAAAAAAATGCAGCACTTTTGGTTCAAAACATGGCAGCAGTTGTAAAGAAAAGTCCTTAGAAATGGTGCATCTCAAGCTCAAAAATGTCACATTTTCAGCCTAATACATTGAATATATACCTGTCTTGTAAACCCATATAGTTTGGGTCCCTTATGGAGGTCACATAAATAAACCAATCACTCAAACCCTATGAAAAAATAATGCATAAATATCACACGAGGTCTGGATGAAACGAGACAGTTGCCACTTTTGACTGAAGAATTAAACCAGCTGGAGTCTTATTATGGCTCTTAGACCGAAATGATTAATAAAGATATTTGTTAAATTTTACACTACTCTTGCAGCCAACGCAATAACAATGCAACCTAAGTCTATGTGCAATAATTTTCCAGAGACCGGGTGTTATTGTGTGAAATCTGTGTCTGTTATACAACATCTTGCTGCAAAAAAAAATCGTCTTTGTTATGCAAATGATATAAACTTAGTACTTTATTTTTTTTCATTTTGTATTTATAGTTTATGTTAGGATTTCGATTAGGACTAAACAGCACCTGGAAGTAGCCATTGCAGTTTTGTTATTCTTCCAGCATGCCTTGTTGTACAGTGACAATGAATGCTTTCTCTTCTATTCTACTGTAACTGAAGCCTCAAATGTAAACTGATCTTCAAAATGTAATTGTTTGGCTTATTGTCAAGAAGTGAAACTTTCTGCTTGGATAATTTATGACTCAGAAAGTACATCCGATGCTGTAAGAGGCCTTGTAAGAGCCAACATATCTGTAAGGATTAAAATCTTCCACACTGTTGTCACTTTTCCAAACCCAAAGCTCAAAGTTACAGGCTAAAACAAAGCCTTGCTGGAAGCAAAAACCAATGGTCTTTACATTACACACAATAAGTTCTCAATGACAGTAGTTTCAAACTCATACTAACGTCATACTCATTTAAGGATTTGCAGGAAGGGGATAAGAATGTATGTTTATACTTAAGAGAGAAGATCATGCATCAACGTTGGGTAATTTGTTTGTAACAAACATCACGCTGTGAATGTAATCTTTGAGCAGATCTGTGAGCACTTGCCTCCCAGTCTGAAGATCATTGGATTTTTCCAGGATGAAAAACTACTACTTGCTCATTTTCTTGGTGAATAAAAGGAATTTTCCTTTATAAAAAAAAAAAAATCTAAAAAGAGCTGTTTTGTTTTTCTGTCTGCAGTGGATTTTATTCCTGGATTTTCTTCGTCTATTTATTTTGCAGTCACATAAAGCCCTTTGGCAACATCCTGCTCTGAAAATAACAGCTTAGCAAAAAAATGCTAAATTAGCGATTAAGACCATAATGAACACTTTGTGTGTAAGTGAATGACCTGAGGACAAAGGGAAGATAAAAAAGAGCGCACTACAAAGATGAATGACCGAGCGCATAAAAGAATGACTCATCGAGCTCAGACAATGTGTTAATATCTGGACTGTTCATAGCATCAAATGAGACACTATGTCAGCATGGCTCTTCTGCACGCACACTTGTTCATCATTCAGTCACCTCACTCAAAACCATTCACAAAAGGAGGCAAATTACAAGGAATTAGACAAATGAACTTAAGGTTTTCACACTGTGAATTAATAAGAAGAGAGACTTAACACCACCAGATGAATTTAGGACAGAGAAAGACTGACAAAAGCACTGCACAAAAAATATCTTCTTTTCTGTTTTTTTTTTTTTTTGGGACAGAAGCGACATCATGCAACCTTCAGGCTCAATTCCCACCAGGCAATCACATCACTAAACATGAGGATGCCACCAGAATAAAAAATAAATAAATAGTGGGGGGGTGGGGAGGAGGAGGAGGGGGAAAAAAATAAAAAGGTAAAATGAACTGGCTGCTGCTCTGTAGCCTCAGCCAATCTATGAAACCCAGTCTGCTCTCTTCTGCTCGCCGTGCAATTACACACAACCTGTTGAGTGTTGTCCCGGGAATGCGGTCAGCAAGTCACTGGAGAATTAATGAAATGCCAAGATGGAGGGAGAGAAATTGCCTGTATAACCTATCCTCAAGGTGCCCTTGTGGTATTTCCAAGAATAAGTCACACGAGAGGAGAGAATACAGCAGCAACCCTCCGGTCGGTCGGTCGGCCGGTCCCACATTGAAAGAGAAAGTTGCGTCGCCTTCAGCTCGTAATCTACTTTTCTTTTTCTTTTTGCGTGCGCGTGTCACGCAGGCAGGAACGAGAACAATCACTGAGTTGCTTCCTCGCTGCCAACAGGTTTCCAAAAGGTCACAGACATGACGAGATTTAATTGCACACCTCGGTGTCAACCTTTTTATTAAAGCAACTCATTATAGCTTTAACAAAAAAAAAGAAGTTCAGGGATTCTGTTGGAATCCTTAAGTTAATTCCAGTACATTATGTGACTTTTTAAAAACCTTCCAAAGAAACTTTCAGATCACATCGCCATATCATGTAATCAGCACCACATCTCTAACCCTCCTCCTTGTCCTCTGAGTTAAACATGACCTGCCCTCACTAAAGAGCTAAAATAAAGCAATGTTATTTAATTTAAAATGCCAAATCTGCTTTGCATAGAAAATAAAGCTTCCAGTCATCAGAATTTATGTGAATACCATGATTATCAAGAGAAAAAAAAACAAAACACATAAACATTAAACATAAAATATGACTTTAGATGATAAAAAAAGCAGTTTTACATGACTTAATATGACTTTACAAATTCTTATGTGACTTAATGTGTCTTTCTGTAATAAATGCTGCTGACTGTAACTGTGATTTTAACTGGCAGGTCAAAAATGATCTAAAGACAGTCATTGTGTACAGCTTCCTTGGAACTATGAATAAAGGGAATACTTTCCTTTTTATAATGTTGGGCTGACTTAAGTCAAAATTTCTCACTCACTAAACAGTAAAAATGTGCTATTAAATCTATAGAGTACAACAGACCTCAGATCAACAGGGAAGGAACAAAGTTCAAAATAATAAATTAAAGTTTGTTTAAGTTTGGCAAAGGTAAAGTGTGTTAAAATAATTCTTGACACTCATAGAGTCAGAGTCATAAATACACCAGACCTCTCACAGTCAAACTGTTTGGAAAAAGCTTGATAATATGTAATGTCATGTACGTAATGTATGTAATACCTTGTTCTGGTTGAAGCTAACTTGTCTGTTTCTCTTACCGGACTGTGCTGCCAGTGGAGTCTGGGTCCCTGGCAGTGACTGTGCCGATGACCGTGTTGATGGGTGCATTCTCGTTCACCTCCAGCAGGTACATAGGCTTAGAGAAGACGGGGGGTTCGTCCGAGTCTTCTACCACGATCTTCACTGTCGCCGTGTCTTTGAAGGGTCCGCTGCTGCTCGGCTCCGGACGAATGTTAGTGGCCTCGACTTTCAGGGTGTATGCCCGCTTACTTTCGTAGTCCAGAGGCTAAAACAGAGAGGAGAACAGAGCAGCGGTCAAACACTGCCTTCATCGTACCATCTTATTCTCTGTCACTGAACCCAAAGTGTAAATAATTTGTGTATGGCAGTGTCACAAACAGCAGTGTAAGGACTTGTTAAACTTGTGTGTGTATATATATATATATATATATATGTGTGTGTGTTCTCACTTTTCTCTTTCACTTTTCTTAACACGCAGGTTGATAAGCATACGTCGGAGTATTTTGGTAATTTGTTACTCTACATTTGTATGAACTGATATCAAACTACATTACACAGGCTGTAAAGCTACATGGAGGAGTGTGACAGTGCAACTATAGAATGAATATTTAGAATACAATGTAAATACATCTAAAATGTGTGATCATCACCTAAAAATGACCAGCTGAGAATGGAGGTTAGACATTGAGGATAACTTTACATATGAATGCTTATCCAGTTATTGGGTGAGGAGTGGTTTCATCCAGCTAGTGTAAATAACAGTGTAATGTCTGTGTTTGGCCTGGGATAGAGAAAAAAAAAATCAATTCGGATTGGAAATGTATTAAGTGGGATTGACTGCTTGTGGAGCTTGGAGGACAAGTTAAGAATCTGGCTTATTTCTGCCTTGTTTTTTTTCCTTCTTTCTTTTTTAACTTAGACTCTTGAAGTCTTTTGAATCCTGCAACTTTGAGATGTTGAAGCACCCAAGAAAATATAAGTGGTGGGAGTTACACTGTCCTCATCCAGCTACTGTTACAACCATACAGACATATAGAGAAGGAATTCAATGTGTATTTAAGGTGTATTGTGGATTGTTTTAAAACAAGCATGAATGGACTTTTTCATCAAAATCAGTGTCCTTAATATGTTTCTTAGGCTGTGTAGAAGTAAAACTATGTTTCTTTACAAACCTGAGAAATTAGCCTCCTAATTTAGATTCTCTATGCATACAATGTTGCTCTGCCATCCCTCCATGTACCCGTCCAGAGGAATGAGCTGTGAGCCTTGTGAGTAAACATCCCTCGTTTTTTTTTTTTACTCCTAAAAATAATCACGCCATCATCATCATTTTGGAGGCAGATCACAAAAACACACACTCGGGGGGGCTTTAATCTGAAGAGATAGAAGTTATAAGCGACTGTGATAATGTCTTTGGTAACCACATCGCGCAACAAATATAATTTATTTGATCATCATCTTGATTTAAATCAGTAGGATTGTAATTTTCGATGTTACAAAACTTGAAAATAACTTCCACCCTTTATGTGTGTGAAACAACACAAATTCTCCAGTTACTGCTCCCAATTGACAGCACATTATTGAAGCTTTCACACAATGTTTGCAGCCAGATCACATACAAATGACAGCAGGAGATGATTCAAGGCAACAAAACCTGCAATTTTCCTAAAGAGAGCGGGAAAAAAGAAAACAAAAAACATACATCTTACATGTTGCACCAGATACGTCGGTGTCTCACTGACATATCTGTTTAATCACTACATTCAATTGCAGCACAGAATTTCCTTTACAGATGGCTCGTCATTAATATTTAAAAGAAAGAGGGGAGTCACAATTTCAGTGTCTTGGCATCTCAGAGGACATCCCAGACTGTCACAATTTCATTCCGAATCACCTCCGGCCACTCTCATACTACTAGAATAATGGGATCAAGTCACTTCCACGCTCCATAACCAGGATTTATAGGGAAATCAAAACTGGGCCTCGCCGCTTGAGGGGATCGGGGTTGGCTTGGGGAGAGACACAAGGACTAAGAAGAAAAAGAGAAAGAAGGGGCTTGAGCAAAATGGCAAACGCATTCAGTGGGAAAAAAAAAGAAGGGGGGAGAAGATCCCGGGGGTCAGAGGAGGCCATAGCTGAGAACTGAAGGCCAGGTGGGATGAGGGAGTGGAGTCTCAGGGTCCAGCTGTGAGACAGTGGCAGCGACTGAGTAGGGGGTGGGAGGGAGGATCGAGGCAGGAAACCTAGGGCTCTGACTCCCACACTCCTATATTCCTGGCATCAGGGCACCACTAGACAGACCGAAGCCCCTGAAGCCACTCCAAACCCCCACTCCTCCGTGGAGAAGCTATTTGGAACACTTTCATTATTAACCTACCCTTCTTCCTTCCCCCCTTCTTCCTCCCTCCTGACACACACCCACCCCCATTCCTTCCCTTTCTCTCTCTCCCTTTCTCTCTGATCCTACCGTCTGTGCTGACAAAATAGACAGTGTGGCTGGACCTCAAGCACGGTCTGAAATCACATCCAGTCCACTGGCTCATTGGTCAAAGCATTAGAATGTGGCAAGATAATCAAAAACATTTCATTTAATTGTTCTAAATTTCCATCATATTTCAATAGATCTGAGCCTAGGTTTCAGTATTGGCAAATTTTCTCATCATTTATGTTTTTCGTTATCCTCAATCTAACCAATTCAACAACATTGGTAACCATGGTGATGGAAGCCTTGTGGTGGCACTAGTAAGAAAATGGGGGAAATAATATTTTTTTCTATTTGTTAAGTATAAATTTCGACTACATGATATGACTATGTTTGGTTCCTATTCTAAACATATTTCAATCATGTAGAACTCTTGAAATACTGGGAGATGTTACATCTGCATGTCTCATGTTAATAAAAAAGATAATAGCTATGTTTCGGCTGGAATCTCTGCCCACCACGGATACACTCTGCCCACTGAGAAAAGTTCTCCAGCTGAATTTAGTCATCCATTGTTTGCTGTTTTGTTAGACACATGAATCTAGTGTGGCACATTAATGACATTGAGCTGCTCTATACCAATGACATAAAGGCACTGCTTAGGTCACAAACTTTTTTTTATCCCAAATGTGGTTGATTGCAGGTGCTGAAACACAGTTATAGCCAACGCAACCATAGCACAACTCTGGAAAACACCCAGTTTGTATAATTTTTCTGAATTCTGCATAAAAAAAAAAAAAAAATCATGTCTGTGTTTGGTTAAATACTGACATTAACAATGAATAATAAGTTCATCATTAATAGTTAAATTAATAGTTAAATGTCAAGTTGACTCTTACAAGAAATTCATGTAGGTTACATAAGTATTTTGCGTATTTAATGCAAATAAACCTTTTTGAATTAACGTAAGTTAAATATGTTCTTAAGTTAGAGCTGCTATGAATGAAGTCCTAGTATCTTTTGTGTGAGTGATCCAGTGATTTGTGTGAGTGATCCAGTACCTTTACTTCTTGCTTACTATAAAAAAAGACTGTTTTGATGAACTTGATCTGGGGTGTAAAAAACAACAAAGAAAACAACACTATCTGCTGAAATATTGATTTTCAACAACAAAAAAGGACACAAAAGGTCAAATAAAATGGTTGTATAACTTATTAGCCAGTTTAATTATTCTATCAAATTTCAAGAGTTAATATCAATTTAACAATAAAAAAAGAGCCTCAATCCAAGCTAACTACTTTATAATACCCATGGAATCATAAGTTGACCTCTTCATGTTATCAATTCAATAAACGCACATGGTGCTTTGACTGAGTAATCCACCGAGAGTCTGTTTGATTTTTATTAGTATGCACAGTCGTACTGTTTGACAGCCAGGCTTGATTATTAAGAGATTCATGAGTGCAAAAGGGAAACGGTGGAGCTATTTGCCAGACATTTTGGAGTCAAGGTTGCGTAAGCGGTTCACATACTTACACGCTCACAGTAAACAACATGGCTTAGCTTAATGAGGTTATGTTTCTAAATGAGGGGCTAGCAGATTCACAGTCCGTAACAAAGAGGCATCCTCATGTTTTCATGTTCGTTGCCGCTCTTCTTGTCATTTTTCGGTTTCCTTTCAAGCAGTGGCATCCAATCATGTACACATGGGCCATTTAGAGACTTAAAAGTTCAGCAGTGGCTGCAGGGGTGAAAGCTCAGCATCCCACTAACATCCCCCGACAGGCCTGGGGGCTGGCAGATAAAAAGCTTAAAACCCCAAACAGCAAAGAATCTCTCTCCTGGTTTGTGCTTCTCAAGCCTCACTTAGATCAATGTGTTTTAACCTTGCCATGAAGCGAAGGCTCTGAGTCATTTGAATTCTGTGTTAGAAGAAGCGTTGATGGGGCTGATATGTGTTAGGGAAAAGAGTTGCAGCTGAATCCTTTTCTTGGGGGATAACACACACACACACAGCACTCGCAGAGCTAAATCGTAGCAACACGTAACTTTCAACTCATCTTGACTCGAGGGATGCACAAAAACAGTAAAAGGCGTGCAGACACTTTGCTACTTTCTAAGCGCATTATCATCTAGTCTGCTTATAGTTATGTAGGCAACCAACTCAGGGACATGGCGGCAGAGAGAGTGTGTGTGTGTTTCTCAGCGGGATATGGAAGTGGAGGGTGCCTAAAAGACTAACACGTTTGACATTTGCTTTGTCAACAGTTGGAGATTTTGTGACTTTGCATCTGTAGTTTGTTCTCCAGTGCTGATGTTTTCTTTTTAGTGGAAGTGAGCTGTAGTCCCGGCAGATCGCCTCCTCGCCGCTCTTATACATTCCACCTCCCACGCAGTTCATTGTTCACACTTTGACAAAGTCACACCACACGTCCTTGGGGTAATGTCGTTTTATATCACAACACAATGGCACTCCAACGTTTGACTGATGTATAGCCTTTTTCCAACAGACACCGAACCAACCATGACTCAAGACTTAAGAACGCCCATCCATCAGTCATGTGTGTGATTCAATATATGCAGACATCCCCTCCCCTCCCCAAGCAGAGGATTTACAGACTTGGGGATGTGGAATACATCCATATATAAATAGCATGTGCTACGGTATCTTTGATACCATGTGTCGGGGGTCTAATTTTTTATTTTATTTTCCGCAGATGTCCTTGAGATACACTTGGTTCCAAACTTCCACGCAGGTCAGTGCTATTAAAATTCATTCACTCATATTGAGCACACCAAGAAAAAAAAAAAAAACATGGAATCAAATGCTCTAAAATGTCTACAGGCAAGTAGTAATATCCAGTAGGAGATATTCTGGCTGCATTTGTAACTCATATCTATGAACTTATTACACTGTGTGGGGAAACAGATACCAATATATGTAGGAAATCACACATCTGAACTTCTAAATTAGCAGCATCATTTTGTATCATGTGCCGTTACACTCTAATGTGTTTCGCCTCAAGGTTAGAAATCCAGGTTTCGTGACGGGGATGCTGCTAGCTCACTTCCTTCATGGCCGTACACACCTGGGAATATCGTGATGAACAAGTTTAATGAGCACTGTCTTTTCCTCTCTGAACGACTACTGCTAATGTTCCCTTGAGCAAGGCAATTAACCAGCATCTGCTTCACTGAAGTTGCTTTGGGGCCAGTGGTAAAAAAAAAAAAAAAAAAATCTGCGGTTCTCACATATGGATGTGTTAACATTTGAGAACAACAGGCAACTTTAGGTCTGGTCCATCTGCTCTTATGGAGGTGATAATGTGAGAATCAGCAAAACTGTGTTAAACCAAAAAAGCAGCAATGAGGCATTGTAGATTGAACCAATTTAGGAAATTTAAAAGTGAGTTGCTGAGCCAAGATAGACGTGACCAGACAGGTTATTTTGCCTTTTTTTCGGACAAGTTTGGACCTCTTGGGCATGAAAGGTTCTCTCTTTAAAACTATTTTATTTGAAGAAGGGTTTTAAAGTGTGTGTCCATGCTATCAAATTGGGTGTAACTAATCTAAGCGGATCTTTTTCATTCCAGACATTTGTCTTTGGGTTATAGGCACTAAATATCCTTGTTTTAGAGAAACAATATGACGTGGTTTTTCATTTTAGATACTGTTATGTACTTGTTGTAATTTAAGTAGGTCACAAAACTTGAAATGGGTCAACATCCGTTTTTCACTTTTAAAAAGAGCAGGATGGAGGTCTCCTGGGTAAAAGTCCAGTTTTTGTTCGACCGCTCCACCTTCCTCCTTAATTGCAGACTTTCCTGCTCTTAATACGTCATCTGACATACTCCTTTGTTAGCATCATAATTGCTATGGCCGCTGGAGGCTTCCAACTAGCTATCTACAAGAACGTAGGCTGTAATAACTCCTACATACTTATGGTTAGGTTTCGGCGGTAGAAAACAACTTAATTAACACATGGGTAAAATTAGGTATCAGTTTAAAATGAATAGTATTAATGTAATTATTATTACAAAGACACTATCTAATGCAGGACTGAAAGCGTAACTATAGCTTTTAGTGATTAAAACAATCTTAGGACTATCATTACAATCATTACCAGCTCCAAGGCAAAACATCTTTATCATTATTGCTGCTATTATTATTAGGATTGTAAGGATTATTATTCACTTATTACTATTTATTGCTGTTATGATTTCTTCCTTGTTAATTTTTTCCTTACTTTTTAAATTTTTCATTGTACTTTATTTTACTTGAGTATGTATGTATGTATGTTTTTGTGTACACATGCATTATCATTATTATTATTACTACTACTACTATCTGTGTAAATGTTATCTTATCTTATCTTCTTCATTCTTGCTGGACTCTAAATCAGTATGAGTTTTAAATTGAGGAACTATAGGCCGAATGATTTCCAGTCAGGTTTGTATGTGTCACCTTTTTCAGTCGAAGGATCCCCTCTTGGGTCTGTGAGTCCGTCACAACCTCAAACACGCCCTGCTCATCTCCCTCCACAATGCTGTACGTAGACTTGGAGTTTTCGCCAATGTCTCTGTCGTTGGCTTTCACCTTGCCACCCATCTTCTCTATCGGCAGATCTTCAGGGATCACAAACTCGTACAGACCTGAGGAGGAGCAGATGAAACGGCTTTGATTTTGGCAAAATGTTGATCAAATTAAACAAAAATTATGGAGGAAACATATTACAGCACTGTATCATCATTAGCCATTAGAGCAGCAGCTGTACAGAAGGTAGTTTCTGAGGAGCCTGTTTGATGAAATTTACAAAATAACTTTTTTTTTTCTTTTCTGCCAATTATGACCAATCAGAGAAAAATTCAGTCAGAGCAGCAGTAATTTGCTTTGCCTCTGGATTTGATTTGGGATGTTTTGAAATTGCAAAGTGATTATACTGTGACCTGTATGACCTTATGGCAACTCACAGTTATGAACTATTTTGATAATTTTAATTTAACTTTTGTTACCTTATCAGGTACCTTCACTCTGTATGGTGGGACCCACCATATCATATTGTCCTCACCAATTTCTTGCTAGGAGGAGAGGCAGATTATAATGTTGTGTGATCACGAGCACATAAATCATGTAACAATAAACGGTGTCACTTTGACCCACGGACATTGAAGGTTATAGTTTCAGTCACCGTGGTAACCGTAGCTGGTAACCGAGGCCGGTAACCATGGAGCCAAGTCTACCTGTAGCACAGTCTTCATAGCCAGGGTTTAAAGTTAATTCCCATCAACCCGCCATGTGAAGGTTAAAATTCACTTTGGCAGGTATCATTAAAAACATAAACTACATTTCCCATGAACACTATGCTGTGACGTATCGTATGCTCACTGGGTGCTGTCTTGCCCAAGTAGATGAGGTGGAGTGCGAGAGAGACAAACCAAGTAGAACTTAAAAACAAATTAGAAATTTAAAAGATACATAATTGATATATATCTTTTTTAAATGTATTTAATGTTTATTATGTATGGTTTTGATACAGTTTGCGGTGTGATTATTGTTAATGTTGCACAGTTTCGATATTTTGTTTCTTTTTTTATAATTTCATCCAGAGGCAAATATAAATCTTGTGCTTCTGCCTATTCCCTTTCCGTTTTTTTGACAGTGTGTTGTATGTATGGGTCTCATAAATCTATTGAAATGTAAAGTTTTGGGAAATTATGTCAAATAATCATTGCTTTTCAACATTTTGATCATATATTTTAACAATGCTGCAATATATTGATAACCATCATGACCATTTTATATCGTTTCTTGTGGATACTGTTATTATAGGTGTTCATCTTCTAATATTATTATGTGAGACTACCGTGCAAAGCTTTATGAAGCTTTGTGAAGATCAATGCTTCCTGCGAGTATAAGATACAATTTTACTTACTTTTGGAGAACTTTGGTGGATTGTCGTTGATGTCAGTTAGCGTGACAGTGACGGTGGTGGTTCCGGAGAGACCCCCCATGTGACCTCCCATGTCCTTGGCCTGAATGACCACCAGGTACTCCTCCCTCATCTCCCGGTCCATCCCGTGCAGAGCGACTTTTATGGTTGCTGGAGGTGGAAACAGTTCATAACACATTAATGCAATTATAAAACACTGATACCCACACTGAACTTAATGATGCTCAAGCACAGGCTGCAATACTGTAACCTTCACGCCCACCTTACAATACGCCTATTGTTTCAGAACATGACTTTACAGAGCAAGGTCAGAGGTAAAGAATTCAATGCAGGTTTTTTCCTGGAAAAAAAAAAGAGGAAAAAAAAAGGCGCAGGCGAGGTGGTCATGACTGTACCCAGTCTCCCAGTCAGCGCTGCCTAGAAATCAGCTGTGTTTGTTTTCGAATATGTTGTTCCAGCGTCTGCAGTCATTTGTATTCTGATTGAGTGTGAATTATGCTGTCTGTCTTGTATAATCTTGAATATTGTATGCAGAACGGACCTTATTGACTCTGCCACAGCGCTGAATATAAAAAGGGCTCAGCACCGGCATATACGGATAATCCACTCAGGAAACAGAGGCCCGCAGGATCATCAAATGAATATAAAACCCCTCATAAAAGCCAGGCTTTGGCATGACACCCTGCCTCGGTCCTGAGCTGCCTCAGACAATGAGAATATGCTTGGCTATGATGAAAAATGTGGGAGGGGCCGGAATGTTGTCTGCGCTTGCATTTCCTATTCTTGAGATAGATTTTCCTTAGAGATGCACCACGATTTCAGGGTCAGTTTTGTCTTTGGAGGTCACACGCAGCACTGATGATCTGAACAACTAAAAGGGTGTGATGAATAGTCTGATATTCTGAATAAGGAAGGCTGCTTCCCTCTGTTGACACTAGAGAGAGGAGCAATAACCTTGCAGCTCTGAGTATTTCGTAAATATTTAGTACCAACAAGGCTTTTAATACTGTCGCAGGTTTTTTTTTTTTCACATCAGGCTCTAATTGCTGTCCTTAGCATTGTTCCCTTCAACTCTGGCAGACGAAATCTTCACGAATGAAATAATCAGCTTCTTACCAAAAGGAAAATGTAGACACAGTTTTTGTACCCACAAGATCAGCACAATATTACAATTCTGAGTCTTGTCAGCCTTGTCATATACTAAAAGTGTGTCTGTATTTGACCATTAGTTTACAGTTGACATGATTTTATCTCTCTGCATTTAAGGTCACTCCTGTATGTACAAAAATAACAGCAGTTGCAGACCTGACCTTTCTTCCTCCATCCTCCTGGCCTTATTTTTCTCCACAATTATCCAGGCTTTAAAAACCACAACCATTTTACAGCTCAGCTCAGTCTATAACATGAACTGTTTTATATTATTCTCATGGATATTGCATTTGGACAAACAAGTTCTTTCATTGCAACATGGCCTATATAGAAGAATGCTGTGAATGTAGTAATGTTATGTTATGTAATGTTCTATGAGTGACCTTCAAAAAGACATATGAAAATACTCAACAAAAGGACAGTTCAGCAAATGTGAGATGTTTCATCACCTTGGTCTCTAATAATCCTATAACTGCAACCAGTGCAAGCCATTTTGGTGCCCTGGGAAAGCACAACATCTTTGTGTTGACCCCCTCTTTTGGGATTTAGGAACTTTATGAAGCACGGAGGTGGGTCTCCTTCCTGCTTTGAGGGGGCTGCAAGGTGTACTTTGCGATATTGTTTCACGTTGATTTTTTTTTTTGGTGCCTTACATGCTTTGCGTGATGCACATAATGGTAGCACCAACACTGACTACTTCTACAATACTTATGCAGTTGTTTATGTTTTATCAATATCTGAATATGAAAAGTTATTAGATATTAGATCCAGATAAGGATGTCTAAAACAACAATGAACTCTTCAGGATAACTCTGTAGTGTGTATTGTAAAGGTCAGGTTAGGTCAATTCTTCTCCTTGAAACAAAGCAGAAAAGAGTGACCATATGTGCCAGAACAAAAGACATTTTAAAGAGGGACTTTGAAGTAGATAATACATAGTTAATCAAAGTTATTCGATCCAGGACAGTATTTAGCATACATCAGACTTTCCTGCCAGTTGTGACTGATCAGCAAGGTGCTCTCACTTCCAGTCAGGTAAACAAATGAATCCAAACACGTGGCACAAATAAGTCGCTCGCACCCTGTCTTACACACCCACGCACGCAGACGCGCAGACACACACATACTTCAGTCATCCTGCAAAGAGCAACACTCTCATCTCTGCTGATCATCGTTAATTATTCAAATTAATTCCTAATCACTGAAAAGGGAGGATAGACAAACACTCATTTCCATACATATTTGCTCCAACTTTTTTTTTTTTTCCCTATCATCAGCCATTAACCAAGTGATGAATTGGGGCATGATGTTTATTTATTTATCTTTTTTTTTTTCTTTCTCCATTTCCAGTGCGGTGTTGTAAGTGTCAAACACATTTTAATGGTTGTTTTCCTCTTACCTTTTATTTTTCATTAACATTCATTAAAACATCTGGCTCCCTTGAATGAGCCATCTGCATGAGTGCTGCAGTCACACATAGCATGAATGCTAATCCTCAAACTGTCCGTCCGCTGAGTTTTTCTGTAGATATTAGAGATCCTGATGCTTGAGGACGGGCGCAAACTTCTATGCAATGAAGCAAATGTTCGTCCAAGTTATGTACATAAATTTAAGACTATTTCTTGAAGCTTGTTTTGTTGTGCGCTGTTTTTCCAAACTGTGCGCAGTCGATTTCCATCTCATTTATTATTAATGCAATTTCACCATTATTTAATCATATTGCTTACAGACACATGTTAAAAAGTCAGTTGCAAAAGCAATTAAAGATCCAATCTGGAATCTGCGTGGAGATAACTTTATGCATGACAACGCCAGTGAAGTTTTCCTTGTGAAAGGAAGAAGTAATTATTATTATCATTATTGTCATTATTGTTATTTTCAATTAATAATAATAATGCAATGATGGCGTACGGTGGGTGTACAAGCACTGGCCCATTTAGCATTCAGGACAAACACCTAACGCTCTTCTGAATTTTATAATTTCGTAGCACCAGTAATGAATTCCCATTCCCATTGTTGAAGTGTGCTGTATATCACTAACAATCAGTTGACCCAGCTAAACTGGGACAAACACAGGAGATAAAGCACAGTGTTCTCCTTGATATGCTCCTCAGATAGTGCCATTCATTGTCTACATGGCTGCTTATAGCGTAGCGTACGCTTCCTGTTTTGAAAGGCTACACGTGTATCAGTCTTATTAAATGCTGACGTCGTGACTGGTTCGCTGTCTTGGGCCTGGATGCAGATTGAAATCATCTGTGAGTAATACTGTGTGTATGCATAATACTCTGTACTGTATAAGACTGTTTGCGTGAGATCAAAATATTACCTCATTACATTTATCACACGATAAACCTTGTTCTGGTTCACTCAGCTGTACAATATGAGTTCTGTAATCTTCTTTATGGTATACACTTTTTGCCAGCATTGTTTTGTCTTTTAACTTTTTTACGTACTGATAAAACACTGGTGCTTTATCTCCAGAGTATAGTCACTATAACTTCATCATTATATAGCATAAAAGTACCAGTAACTCTGGAAACCTGTATTTTCTGTCGACTAAACCAGAACATGAAGTGTATTCACTTGGTCTAGTGACATAAAACCAGAAATAAAATAATGAACAGAAAAAAAGAGAGACAGAGAGTGAGAGAGGTAAAAAGCCAAAACTAAAACTGTAAATCAGACACAAAAACTGAAAGCCTTAGATGTTGCGCTTCTCATAGAGACCAGGTGAAGTGAGAGGAGTGTGCTGCATGTATTGCAGGTTTACAATACCATAACTAGAGAGCTAGGAAGCTTTCTATCAATACATGATGTACTATATGATGTATGTAGTCTGGTTTTAGAAAAGAATGTGAGCCCAGAGCCATGGACATTTTGTGACCAGGTTATAGCCATGTTAACAGACATTTTGGGGGCTAAATGAAGCTCTATATTCCTGATTTCTGTAGTAATTCAAGCACTAATACACCTTTTTTTCCCTTTTTTTTGCTCCAGTGTCATGTCTGTGTTATCAGACAGAAGCATGGGGTGAGCAGCTGCAGAGAGAAAAGGGGGAAGAGAGAGAAAGAGGCAAGTGAGCCTGGGAGTTTGAGTTAACAGCAGCCTCATGCAGCGATAATCTACAAGCGTTAAAAAAAAAAAAAAAAAAAAAAAACAGATGGGGTAAGTTACCTGCAGTCCTGTTGATGTCACACAACTTTCTAAGCAGTAACCAACACTGTCAGCTTCACTCCCTAATACTGTCCCTCGCAGCTTTGCCCAAACGAGGTGCTCACATACACAATATCAACATTTACATATTGGTGAACAATGCGCTCATTAACATAGCTGCCATGTGGTGTGTCGATAAGTGTTTTTTGACTTTAAATCCTCGCTTTGTCCTTTATGAAAATGTATGTAGTTGGAGCCAAATGTACAATGGCAAGGTGAGATTACCTCAGGTGGGGCCGGCAGGTGGGGAAGCTGTTGCACCCCAGCTGCTCAAACTTATACAACCTGCGCCAGCTGCTGGAGCTGCACACGTCCCCAAGACACACAGACACCCACTCAATCCTGTCAGGGCTGTCTGTCTCTCTCTCTGCCTCTCTCTCTGTCATTTAAAGTCATAGAGGGTCGCGGCAGACACACCTCAGGTAACACTACTGATATGTGGTGATTGATTTGTTCTTTATATATATCGATTCAAATTCACTTACGTTTCATAACAAAAGTGATTGCTTAAATTCAAAAGGGGAGGTTTTGCAGGCGTAGGTTCAGCACTGATTAAGTATGTTGTATTGTTGACTCTTAAAGGTAGCAAGAGACCCTTTAAGAATATTAAAAAGGAGCTAAACGTGTATATGGTGCGATGGCACAACAGTGTGGTGTGACATCTGTTATATTGGGTTTTTTTTTTTGTTATAAGATTTTGTTGATTTTCTTGACTGTTATGATGTTTACATGATGGTATATAATACAATAGCCTTTATTGTCATTGTACTTTGCAGGTACAATTAAATTGCTTAAAAAGCTTGAAAACATACCGTAAGTATTCAACTGAATGTAGTGACTACAAATATAAACATATGTGTAAAATGGTGAGAAGCAAATTAATCATTTGAAACAAAAATTATTTCTTAAAAAAAAAAAGGAAATTTAGGCACTGTTTAAGTGCTGATAGAAGGCAGGCAGAGACAGTTTAATCTGTCACACATCAGGATGCATGGGATATGCATGAGTATGTTGATTTAAACATACATGCAGGGTTTTATATGTCAATCACATATCAACCCTGTCTACGTGTTAACATAAATGTGAATCTTGATTTGAACTGTGCTGGGGACTCAAGGAGGACTATTTGATGTATCGCTATAAGACAATGGGGTTCCTGAAAATGATAACATGATAAATTTATGTTCACAAATCACAGGGACTTGGCTGAAGTCAGGTGGTTTTAAATAGCATGAAAATATGTCAACATGTGAAATTCCGCCGCACATTGTGTGTCAATGCGCTGATTGATTTAAGAGCAGCCTCAGCTACTAGTCGAACTGAAAACAGGCCTCATAGTTCAGGTTTTTAGGGACTTGCTAAATTTTTATCACCACTGACGTACAGAAAGTTTGATGCTCTGAAGTTATTTCTAAAAGTCAGTGGAACGTATTCGCCCACAGCGTGACCTGTGGTGACTCTGTAAGCTCATTTATCTGTGCTGGAGCAGGTAATAAAAATGGACGGATGCATAAGTACCTAAAGGTTCTGACCTAACGTACTTGGCCCTGTCTACTAGACAGAGACTATTGAAATAATCCTCTGATGTAATCGCCCGTCACACTCTGAAAGCCTCTTTCTTTCTTTTTTTCTTTTTTCAGGTCCCGTTTTGGGCGTGGCTGCTCAGTCATTACATTTTGCGACGCATTATGCTCTCTGTTGGGTAGAATCAGACAAAGGATTTGTACAATGTATTAACAGCTCCCATTAAATTTAATGAAGCAATGTTCAATCTCACAAAGATCTTTGTCCAGCTTTGTCGGGCAAACAATGAAAAACAGCACAAAAGGGCTCTTTTCCTTGCTGCTCTGCTGAGGTGTCCTCCGTCTCTTCTTCTTCTTCTTCTTCTCCTGCTTTTCTGAATGTCACAGTGATCTCTGGACCTCTGCACTGATAATGTGTGTGCGGCTCGAAGAAGAATAGCTAAAGAGCTGGTTGTAGTGGGTAACTTGACCTCATTGGCCTCTAGTTGTGTTGCTGCTTTGTGTTCTTATCACATTTAACCCTTATGCACTACTATTAGACAAAAAAAAACAAAAAAACTTCCTCTATTTACTGTTTGGGACAAAAACATCCAGTTCTGATCAAATATAAAACTACCAAAACTTGAATTAACCTCCAGGATTTTAATATTGTAAATGACAATTTAATAAAGTGTTCAATCTTTTACCCTTTTTTTTTAACAACACAAAATCATTCATTTTCAATACAAAAATGATTGGAGACCGGAGATGTTTTTTCCCTCTGTTATCACAGTCTTTGATACATCAAAGATTAGTCACAAAATTGGTTTCAATGCGTCATTAGTTTCTGTGCAGTATCAGATTATAACTTTCCCATCTTATTTACTGTTAGTCGACATTTTTCATCGCCATAACAATACATAATCATGAATTATGTGACATCGATGTCTCCTGTTAAAAAAAATGGAGTTTATGAGCAGTTTCTCAGTATGTGTGTGTGTTAGTATTAGAGTGTGTGTTTTGCCTACAGTGCTAAGAAAAATGCAAATAGTCCAAGTTGCCGCCAAAGTAATTTTAGAAATTACACCTCATGTGTGCAAACTCCCAAAACAGGGGCCATGTAGCCAACAATGTTTGCAAAAAAAAAAAAGAAACAACACAAAACTGCACTTACCTGAATTGGGGTCTATAGAGAAATATGGTTGTCCCTCCAGGATGCTGTAGACTAGTTTAGCGCTGTTCCCGTACACCGGATCGTCAGCGTCTGTGGCTGTTACCCTGGTAACTGGGGTACCTGCAGAGAGACAGAGAGGTATGAACAATATGACATCTTTACACAATCATGACTACTGCATTACTGCAAACTAGAGATTTGAGAGCCAGTCAAGATGAGCCACTCATTCCCCCAGCTAGGTCGATTTCAGATATCAGACTCACTTGATATTTACATCAGCATATTGCCAATTTTATCGCACCGTAATAGCTTCGGTCTACACGGGATGTTCTTATCTGTAAATTTTATTTTCTTTTTTTTTCCTTCTAAATTTTTCTATTTAGATGGAGAGGAACCAGGCAGATGTTGCAGGAATGGGCAGGATTGCACAGCAGCTGAATCTCCTATTTTTGATAAAGGTTCAAGTCATTCATTAATAAAAACATACAAGTTAATGTGAGTAGAACAAAAACCATTCACATCATGAACAAATTACACAGTAAGGATGCGGAAAACATAGTCCTAGATGTTATAGTAGCTATTTTCGAACGTGCTGCTCAAGCTGCTGTTGGTCTGTGAATGAGCTGGGCACGGGCTGCAGCTCTGTGAAGTACAGACGGAAATTAAATATGAATCTGATATGAGACGTTTTAAAAAATCCTACCCTGCTCTTCCAGATAGTTTGCACGAACTTCCCTCGAGCTGAGAGAAAACAAAAACACACAGGCCCCTTTGTGAGCCCCTCTTTTGTACAGCCCCGAACCACAGTGAAATAATTTAGTGTTTGAGCGTGTTTTCTTTTTTCTTTTTTTTTTCTGAGCTAAAAACATTATTTGTACAAACACGTGCACCCTCTGGCAAATATCTATCTAATGTTGTGCCCTTAATTCCTCTTCCATCCACTGCATCAGAGTGTCAATTACTTGAAGCAAATGTGACATGACTTAGGATGAAATATGAAATAACATATGGTACAAGTGAGCAAACCAGTCACGTCAGTGTTGATTAGCGGTTTAACCTGTGGTAATAGAAGCTACGGTGGCACGTGTTTGCCGGTGTGCAAATCAACAAGACAGTGATGGATGTGTCACATATTTGTTGCTATGCAGCAGCATAGCTTCACTTACCGATGGGCAGAGAGCCATTATGACGCACCCGAAAGGTGTGATTCACTACTTTGCAAAGGCAGACAGTCTCATGTAGATGCTTGACACTCTAAGGCACTGGTTATAGCTTCAGTATAGTAGTTAGCAGTTATGTAGTCGATTAATAATGAATAAACATGGTTATAAAACCCACAGTGACCAGTACTGGACTGTACATTCATGGTTATGTTAAGTGCTTGGGGAAAGATCATGCTTTGAAAGCTATTGCTTAGCATAAACTTATGCACTTGGTTATAAATTTTAGATGTAATTTAAATATGTCTATTACAGCAAATTTATAAAGTGCGATTTTAGCTATAGGTACCTTAGTGTGATTTACATATACATAAAAAACATACAACGTACAGGGAAGTGTACATAAACCAAAATAAAAATGGGAAATATTGTATTTTATTATATTATATTGAAAAATAAATAAAAAGCTTTGTTTAAATAGAATTTAAAACAGAACCTAATTTTGAAAAAAAATAGGCCAAAAAAATCTGAGAAATGGGGCCACTGGGCTGTGGAAACATAGGCCCGCTTCCAATCGGGTGCTGTGAGTGAGGGTGACATATGAACCAGTGTGGCAGACGGATCATGTCACCTTCTAAGAAGAGACTGCAAGCTATTCAACTTCTATTCAGATAGCAATGCTTTAATGAGCAATGCACTATTATTATCACTCCGACAAGACTGTATTTACCAGGAATGGGTCTATTGCACCAGCTCTGTGAGGTCTGGGGTCAATCTACGCAAAGGTCTCCATCAATATATAAACTGCCAAATTTCTGAGTGCAAATCTAAATGCAGATTAGTGACCGTTCAATTCACCATTCAAAGCTGTTTTATACAAGAGGGGAAAAAGGCACTGAAAAACTGAACATAAAGAGACTATTAATGCAATTAAACTCATCCATTTAAATTCACAGTGACCCAGCTCCTCATCAGTCTCAGTGTGTGTATGAGGGAAGGAGAGAGAGATAGAAGAGGAGAAAAGATGCTGACACGCTGACAGTGAGCAACACGCTGGCAGGAAGCTACAGATGGTATGGTAATTGTTTCTGTGAAAGATGTTTAGAGGTGTTCTAACAACAAAGAGAGATGTCCCTTGTTGCAGACAGCGCAGGTCCTGCTGCAGACATCCGAGTCTGTCCACGGCAGACAACCCCAAAAAAAGAAAAAAAGGCTTGTGAAGAGCTTTAGCTCTGACAACATGATTCAGGCATTTTGGTCCTGATTTAAAACATAAAAACACAAAGAAAAAATGTTGAGAAAAAGCCAGATGTTCTGAAAGTACCAAGCTGTAAAGTCTACAGTGTGTAAGCAACAAATCTGCAAGTCTGTATTCTGCTGGCACATTACCTTTCACTGGCTCTGCAAACACCAACAACAATAAAAGCAACCATCTGATCTGATGACCAGTGCACCGGGCCCAAACAGCCACCCCCTTGACTCCCTCACTTAGACCGCAGGGCAAAGGAAACCGGAGGAAAACTGTGTGCAAAGGAACATGGAAACTGCTTCAAGCGTTACCATCTAGTGGAGAACATGCAATGGAGTGTCACCCAACCTGCTCTAGAGGCTCAGCCTTTACCTGCTTGTGTTTCACAACAGTGTTTTTATTTTCTTTTCGAAATTAAAATTAATCCATGGTTAAAATTGTACAACAGCAGCTCTAATATCTGATTAATCATGGAAGTGTTTTCAAATGAACTGCCAGATCTTCATCTGTTGAAACCAGATGAGTTATGAAAAAATATATCCAATGAAAATTTCATGATTTGAAGTTACATTTTTTGACTGAACTAGAGTTCTTTGGAGCCAGCCCTAGTGGATCTCGGTAGTACTGCAAGTAAAGTCACTTTTGCTTCAAATTCACTTTTCAGACTATGTCCATCTTTTATACACAGTCTATAGTCGAGGCTGTACTCATCTTATTACTCCACCGCCTCCATCCTATAGTTAATATAAGTCTAAACTTGTCACAAACACACAGCTCAGCCATTTCACTCTGATTCTTACGCTATAGTGGGAGCGTCGACAGCTGCTAACAAGCGAGTTGTATTCTTCAAATATTGTACAACTTCAAGGTTGTGGAGACATGTCGCCACATTTCCATATAGCAGCAGTCAGATGATTACAGCAGGGCCTTAACAAATGCAGACGATCATGGCTTTTTTTTCTTTTCCAGAGATGCCTGCACTATATTTTACATCCAAGATTAATGTAAACAATACATGACTTCCATTTGAATGTCACACCCCCTCCATGTCGAGGAGTTCGGGGGGCTTTATGGCTCTAGTATTCAAATGCATCGCTGTCACGGGTGGATGGCTGCATCAGTAAAAACAAAAACCCCCCAAAAAATGGTACAGTATGTGTTCACATATACACTCAGAGTACATACGTACTCACCTTTTTTTTAAATTTAGGAATATCTATGAATGGGAAATACAATTCTATCAAATGTGTTTTTTTTTAGATACACTTTCCCTCAAAGTTTAAAGCTTGTGTCTTTTCCAGGGAAGCCAAAACTCTGCATAGGTGCTCCATTACTGCAAACTTGAACACATCGCAACTTCTGAAAGAAAAAATCCACAACTATGTCTACAAAGAGATTTTATCTCCCAACAAGACTAGCTATGTTTATACTACAGTTCTTTGCAAAATAAAAAAATATATCATAACAAACAAATATTTAACAAAAATAATAACAGTATTTTTAACATTTTTATATAGTACAATCAAAACTTGTAGGTGTTTCCATTGACGGGCGTTTTGCAATGTGACATAACATCATATAAATATAAAATCTCATCCCTCATTCCCCAACTTAAAGGAAAATAGACTTTGTTTTCATGGTGTTATTAGATATTTTAGTTCAGTGTGGAGTTCAGTCTCCCTCCATACAGTGCAATCTTAATTGAAGTAAACTGATCATGTGACCCCCCCTTCAAATGCGAGAAGTGTGTTTCCATCACGAACTTCGATATTGAAATATCTGAAAAACCACCTCATGAGAGTGTAAATGTGTTTTTGACATATTTTAGAGGTTTTTCAACATTTACTTGTTTCCGTTACCAGTTTTTTTTACTGTGTTTCAGGGGGTGACACAAACAGACCTACTACTGAAAATACACCACAGCCATTGCAAACAGGCAAGACTTTTGATATCTTTAAGATGGTAAAACTTCTGAAATTGTCTTAAATCAGAATTGTCCCTACTGTCCACATCTGTGATGGCACTCGAGCTGCTGCAGTAGTTTCACTGTCGCAGCCCAATTATTTCACACTGAGAGAGTACGGAGTGGTCCACTGAGACAGACCCGTCCTTGTAATTCACAGTCTTACAATGACCCACGCTGTTGTTTTGCAAAACGCTTACCCTGTGAATTCCATACAGCTTGTTAGACCCCATGCCTTTTTTCCTCGCAGAGTTTAGATCATAGCAGATCAATGATCTCTCGCTCTCTCTCCCTCTTGCGCTCTCTCTTCCTCTCTTGCACTTTTTTCTGCTTACTGTAATAGCACTGGCAAAAAATAAAAAAGCCCAGCTCATTCTGACCTGATGTCAGCTGCTGATTTATTGGAATTCTCTACTTGAGCCGCCACCCTGATCGCTTAATCTCAATTTACATGAAATAAACTCAAGTTATCACGTTTCAGGAGCTATTAATACTGTATATCACTGTATTGACTGTACTCACCATAGGCTCAACGTGTGTTGTTGAATCACATTACTCTCAGCCTACATATCACACAGTAGGAGTACTTCACCAGAGGGAAATTCATGCACTGCTCACAGCACTGCCTATAAACCTCCTATGTGGAAGATTCCAAGAAAAACTGTTAGATAAGTAAATAAAATATTGCATAAATTGGTTGACAGAATCGTGGGAAACATAATTATATGAATTATATCCTGCTGATGTGTGCAATAATCCAAATTGGTGCACTCGGGCAGTAATGCGAGGAAGCACATTATATCCTGTATGCCATAGGTGTTTGCCAATTGTCAAATGAATAAAATGAGAGACAGCTAAGGAAATTGCACCTCTTTTTTTCTGAGATACAGAACCTTATCTGCCTTAAAGTTAAATTACTACTACAGAGCGAAGAGGCAGCCATCTACACATCCCTAATTATGAAAAGTACCTTGGTGCTTCTAAAAGGTGTCTGACTACTGCAAACAGGCTTTCTAAATTCAGTTACACTATGGATTGAAGTGTGTGAGGGGGGGTAGAGGGTAGGAAAAATCTTCATAAAAACAGTGGAACTGCTGAAGCATGAAATAGCTCCCTCTTTCTTTCCCTCCCACAGGGGTAAAATGCTCCTCACCACCCCTGATAAAAAACGAGGGATTAGGAAAGCCTGTGTTTTGGTCCTGTTTCAAATCAGGAGCAGATTAGCTTGTCCTTCCCCTTGATAATGCTCAGAAATTTCAGGGACACTGCAGAAATGGATGCAGCTGTAGGCCAGTCAATGGGCACGGAAACTCAATTGTAGGAGGAATATTGTCCCGGGCTATTGTTTGAAGCCTGTAGCATTATGGCGATTACAGCATCACAACACCTATAAACCGCCAGGGACAGAAAATGCTTGAATGGTTGCTAAAAATAAAAATAGTGTTGGGAAAAAAAAAAATCGTACTATGAAAAAATTTAGCATTTCCTTCCATGATGCAACTAATATGTGCAATTTGTTGCTTGTTGTGTCACTGAAACCAGGGACACACGACAATATAGTTTACCCATGATTCACAATCTGCCCAAGCCAGCATCGTGGCCAGTCGGCACAAAAATCTGAGCAAGTCAGGAGTAAAGACTCAAATCTGTCAGTGTGTGTGGGAAACAGACCCGACCTGATCTCAGTCACAGTCATTCCATCATGTATGAAGCAACACGGGCTACCAACAGCAAAAGAAAAGGAGCAAGTGGGACAGTGGAGATGATGGCAAAAGGCATAGCTGGCAGGACACATACATACACCCGTACACACACACACACACACACACACACACACACAAACACACACATATATATATATATATATATATATATATACATACATATAATAAGCAATAACAACAATTTGCTATGTACAGTATTTGATACCCTTGCTAATTAGCATTCTGCAGCGAAGCAAATTCCTTTCACTTTTCTTAATTATGATATTAAAATCAGTTTAAAATTAATTTTTTTGTTTTTTAAACGCTTTAATCTTTAGGTGGATTTATTACTATTTAATGTATAAACCTTGTGTTGAAACTGAGACCTGAGACCTGTACATGTCATATATATTCATATATCTACAGTTTCTCAAAGCAGAGAGCTGCACATCAATGAGCTGTCATCTCTTTGTTTCCCCTTAAACTAATGCATGTTTGTGCAACAGGCTGAATGGTTATGCATTCAGTTTTGTGACGGATGTCTGTAATCAGGGGACTTAGTGTGAACTCCAAGTCTTCTCAAAATCAGTTACGACTGTGAAAGTGTTGTGGTGTGTCCTGAGCTTAATGTGCCACTCCTGGTCAGGCGACCTGTCGGAGACATGCAAGTAGGTGCGACTGTGCTGTTTCACATCTAAATGGATTAGTCTCACTTTTCTCCTGCCGACTAGCAGATTCTTCCCAACAGTGAGAGACTGCATTTAACCTTGTCCTAGGAAAACAGATCTCACCTCCTCTATTGGTCGGGACAGTCAACCACGTGGAGTGACACGCAGTAAACGTGCTTGTAGAAATACAGCCAGTGTTTAAGGCTGTTAACTTGTACAGTGTAATCACGTTAATCAGGTCCTACCTCAATAATTTAAGCACACACATAGTCCTGGCATTCCTGTACAGGAGGTGTTTGCATTTTCCAAAGGGGAGGGAGCAGGCTCCCGTTTTATCAAGCAACAGAAATAAATATAAGGCACACATTCCCTATGTACTCCATACACTGGCCCACTGATAGGAAATCAACAGGAATCTTCCCTGAACCAGAGAAGAGGGATAAATTGTTGGACTGTAGGTTGACATGAAACACAACGGATGCAGGACATTGCAAAAAAAAGTCACACAACACAGCTTCATCTGCTTATATCCTTAGAAGTATTATCAGATGGTGGAAGGTCATAAAGATGTTGCTCTGAGACATCACAGGCTGCTTGTTTGCAGACATTTGCTGCACATGGCAGGGTGGCATGAAAAATAAATTAAATTTAATTAAACTTTTTCTACGGCTTTATCCATGAATATATAAACCAAGCTGCCAAAAAAAAACAAACCAAAAAAAAAAACAACACAGAAGCTAAATTGTTCTGAATGTTAAAACTTTAAGAAGTTATTAAACTCTAATGTGCTTTTGCATCCTACAAAGTTTCCAGTTGTAGATTTTGATGCCAACCACTGCTTCAAACAAAACTATTACAAAGACTTCATTGCGATGTTTATATGTATCAAGGTTCTATTTTCCAGTTGATATAACAAGAACACGCGCTGCTTTTTCTTTCCACGATTGCCCAGAATTCACCCTCAGCATGGAGCACAACTCAGCAAACTGCACCACAGGGAAGCACTCTCAAGCTCAAGTACCATCGTACCTATAATCACTCCAAAGAAAAAAAAAGAAAAAGAAGTAAATTGCCATTTCAATTCATTTACTATTGCTGGAATTCCAGACTTCTGCTCCCTCCACATATCCCTCCATCCAACAAAGCATGGCAGCTGTGTAACATCTCGGCTCTGCTCAGCTTGGACCGGCTCAGAAGCGTGAAGGGTAGAAGACAGGGGGCATTCATATGTATGCAGGCACTGAGCCATAGAGGAGGGATATCACTGAGGCATGGGGAGAGCTGTGGGCTGCATGAGGCGTGGGGCTAACAGTGCCCTGCTGTGAGCCCTACCAGGGTAAAACAATACTGTTTATGTCTGACTGGCTTTACACTGCAGGGGTCGAAAAAGAGAGAGGGAGAAACACAGGGATAAATGGGGGAGAGGGGCACAAGGGCAGCAGCACTGTGCATAACAACACACGGGGCTCTTGACGGCATGTTGCATCAGCAAGGTATGCGCAAGGCAAATATTAGATTTTTGTTTTGGTTTTATTATAAAACGGGGGTGTTTTTTTCCCCCTTAAGAAAGCTGTTTTGGAGGTTTGAGGCTAAACCAGTTATATGAAAAGCTAAACGAGGATGCACATTATTGTTCAGTAGTGGTGTGTTCAAAGGCAGCTCCCTGCCCACAAGTTCAACTTATAAATTTCTGCATTTTAACTTTTTTTTTTTTCTTTGGTCAGAGCATGTTGCTCTGCATTGGAGTGGTCAACACAATCAATACATGCCAGTTTAAAAGAGAAAGCAAATCTATTCATAAAGATGTAAACCTTAACCTTAACCTTAACAGTTTCAGCTGTGCACTGAGCCTCATCCATAACACATAAACACTCCCTCACACTCACTCCTAAATGATTATACCATTGTTTGGATGATCACTACCATGATCTGCTTGATTCTTTTGAATTTTGAATTTCCCCATTGTGAGACAAATTAGGACATGCATTACTCTATTATATTATATTCTATTCTGTTCTGTTCTGTTCTGTTCTATTATGTTCCATTCTATTCTGTTCTGTTCTGTTCTGTTCTATTCTAACCTGCTCACTGTTTCCAGCCTGCTTTATTTCCACCAACACAGTTAAAGTGCTAGTTTTTGACTATTTTTTCCACCACCATCGGCTTTTGATCCTTAAAAAACTGGACCCAGAGTAGAAACACCACCTTTGCTTGGCCCAAAGACTGGGGGCAGGGTCACTGATGCCAACAAAAAACAGTTCTGCCATTTTCTTTTCTCGCGACATACGCGAAGCCACATATGTGATAGAATGTCTGCTAAAAAAGATTAAAGACTAAAGGGACCTAAAAAGAGATGATATAATCCATATTTTTATATCCTAGACTCCTTTGGAACAGACCAGCAGCTGCGCAACTGACGTATACAGTGACGTAACATGCATACAAATTAGTGGTGGAAAAGCAACTAGTGAGTTAAACCGGCCCTGAGCCAGCAGTTGAGCTGTTTTGGTGTGAAAAGGCTAAGTGTAAGTAACAAATCCTGCAAAACATGATTCATACTTCAATCCAATGTCATGTAAATGCTTTCATTCACATATATCCCTCCACTGCACACACTTACAGACACGCATCCTCAGAATGTTACGTACGTCACAAAATTTACAGTGTGTTAGCACTTCACTCAACATCTCAGAATCCTCTTTAAGCTCTGTAAGCTATAAGAAATGTAGAGAGGCCACTGAGCCTCTAATCATGTTATGCTTTTCTTCGCGCTCAGGTACATTTGACATTGCGTTAAAAAAAAAAAAAATCTTTACATTTTTTCAAACAGACTGTCAGCAATATTTTGATAGCAGTCCACAAAAAAAGAAAAAAACAGAGATCTTGACTTTGATGAAATGAATGTAAAAAACAGACCAAAGGCATTAATTAGCCAATTAAACAACTGCTCAATGAAGCTGCATGGCAAACAATGTTAACCGGCTTCAGCTGCACCTCTGTCGTTCAGACAGCAGACAGCCTGTCTGGGTGTCAGTGGATGTTTTTCTGTATCTTACAATCACCTCCCGTCTCTCTCTCAAAAACTACATTAATGAACTCAAACATAGTGGATCGTGTGGCAATGAGTGAGGATGAGTCTCACCCTCCCTCTGCTTTTCTAGGTCAGAGCAATGGCGTGCCAAACTCCTTTTTTTCTAAAATGGCTGGTCTGTGGGCCCGGACTATCCCCTGATGGTGCCATTGTGGTGACAGGAAAGTGATTATGTATTGATCATGATCACATAGACACTGGTGTAGCTCTTCTGTGTGTGTGTGTGTGTGTGTGTGCGTGTGGAGGATAATAGCTCAGGAACAGACAGACAGAGTGACAGCGCATCTCTCCAGGCAGTGCCACAAGCACTATTTTTGGACAGTCCCACCTATTTGATTGAAATGCAAGTGCACGGATGGGGAATAACACAAGAATTAAGAGGCGATTAGTGCTGCGAGGCAGAGTATTGTCAAATACAAAGTGCAGCGCAGTGCCGTAGTGTGGCGGGCCAAAGCTCTTGATAACACAGAAACGGTTGTAACGAGGTGGAGAAAACAAGCGTGTCGAGGCATCCTTTCATCCATCCATCCATCCATCCATGCCCGTCCGTCTATTCTCTCAGAGGAAAAGATGACATACTTGGATTACTGCCAGTTGATTTTCCTACAGTAGTCAAAGCCAGTTTTTCAGATTCCTTCCTGGGCTGCAGATGGGCATTTATGGCAACGCCGCAGATGGGCATTAAGGGAACCCCTTTAAACAAATAAGCACGCTCATAAACAACTGGCACGTGTGAACTGTTTGTCACTCGCCAATGCGGCCTCAAACCTCCAAGCGCTTTATTTGTCACCATTTCCACCAAACACACGAGTGATCTTGTGCCTAGGCCGGGGACTAAAAGTGGCTGCTCCACTCTACCGTCATGCTTTATGTTTGTCTCAAGGAGGATGTAAGTTTTCAGATTGCAGGGATGGAGAGCATTAAATAACCGCAAAAGCAGGGAACAAACATGGTCTCCCAGACCTCCATCGGTCTTTGTAACAGGACTAATGCACACTGCTAAACTGCCAGTTTCAGCAAGGCTGCGCAATCGAGGAATGGATGAGCAATGCCCTTCTGAGGCCGAGGAGATCAGGATGTATGTGTTTATTTCAGGCTCTAACACACTTTTCAAAATTAGACTCGGGCCAAATACAACACGGGGGCCGGAGGAGGGAGGGAGGGGAGAAATTCTTGAAGATAAGATATGGTTGTCAGCATCCAAGAAATTGTTCCCCTGAGCCAATGATGGATAAGGGACGCTGCGCTTTTGAAGAGTGAGGGGACCGTCACACTTAAGCACTTACATCGTCATTGTTGTAGTACAATTACTAGTCTTGTGTAAGACAGAGGGGGAGCCGTCACACAGAAACCAGGCACAATCTTCAGTGTGTGTGTGTGTGTGTGTGTGTGTATTTGCCTGCATTTATGTGTGTATGGTACACATGACATCCCTACTGCATGGAGTTGGGTACTGGAGTCTTGACGAACCGTTTACAGGAATGGCAGGAACAAAATAATTAAGAGGGTCCTTTGTTCCCCCACGCTGATGGCCGTGACATATGTTGTCATTTTAAAGGGTTGTGTCATCGATTCACTTTAATTAGTTCATGGGAAGTGTGTGCGACATGCAGACAGAGTTCAGGACTGGATGCCAAGGACGGAAAAATGGGCACTTCATATGTTTAATTGCTCCCAAGGCATTTATGACGGTAAGGTAATAACAAAGAATAAGGCAAAGTATATTGTCTAACGAACAACTTTATCTCGGCTAAATGAACAAAATATTGCTCACTGTAATTTGTGAACTTGCTACAGGGGTAAGTGTTTAATGTAAATTATGCTTTGTCTATGAAAAAAGGAAAAAGAAGGAAAAAAATGAGAGAGAAAAAATAAAAGTTTCAGCATAATGCAAAACTGTGGTGGGAAATGAACTTGCGGTTAATATTTTTTGCCTCACTACATCAGCACCAGCTCCTGAGAGTCCTAAACCAGAGATCAAAGTTATTACTTAATACCAGAAATGAATTACTTATGTATACACTGTTGCCAAAATGCCCTTAACGAGGCGTGTAGCCCAATCCCGTTCCAGCTGAGCTGCTTGGTGGCCAACAGTAGAGAACTCCCTGTGTGTGTGTGTGTGTGTGTGTGTGTGTGTGTGTGTGTGTGTTTGCGAGTGTATGATTGTGCGGATTTACAGCTTCTGTGCATCATGGATTAACACAACAAAAATAACAAACCCCTGCATACACTGCAAAAGGAGGTGTCAAAAACAAGATGAAAACATTAAATCTGAGAAAAAGCTGCTCAAAACGAGTGACATTATCTGTCCATGCAACAATATAGTTTTGCTTGATGAAATTTCCTGCGCTGTGATGTGAAATGCTTGAACACAGCAATATCTTACCGTTACAACAAATGATTTGTAGTGTGGAGACACATAAAACACGAAAGGACTACAGATAGATAGAATAGATGTGATATGACGTCCTGCCCTCCTCAGTGTCCTGCCTTGGTTTCCTCATTTAACAGTTTTATAATTGTCTTTGACAACAAATCAGAGGACAACTGGTGGGCAGCTTCTCCAATCACCAAAAAAACAGAATATCATTATCATATCATCACCAAATAAACAGAAACGCAACAATATCATCACAAATCTGTAAAAAGAGAGAAAGAGATATTTTGAGAGATGAGAGGTATTTTTTGCCAGTTTCCAATTGTCAGTGTGAGCATTCACATCCTCTCAGCGTGTGCTATTTTAATAATCCGGGGGTGGCACCAGGATGACGTTGCATCCAAAACAAAGAAGTGAGTGGGAAAAAAAAAAGAAAAAAAAGAAAAGAAAGAAAAAAAAGCAACAGCTCTCAGCCCCATGATGCTGCACTGTAAAATTAAGTTTCTTTTTTCCTATTTTTCTGCCTGCGGCGGGACGGGTTAGATGAAAGAAAGAGAAAACATGTCATGCGTTGCTTGTGACCTCAACCATTGGTCCATCCAAAGGTGACAAATCAACAGAGAGGTTCCTCCACCTCCCACACAACTGCATTAAAACAACTGAAAGTGCACCGAATCCGAACCTTCCTCGCTTGTAGTTGCACCTTGTAAGTAAAGCACCCATCTGTCATCTAGCAGCCCTGTCCTCCCCGGAGCGAGAAGAGTTAAAACGTTATTCCCAGAGGAATATCGAAATGTACTACTACGTGACTGGCGACTTAATGTCTCCGTCAGAGCGTCGCTATACGCTGCCGGCTGACAAGCAATCCATCACAGGGAACACACAGACAGACAGAAAGCCGCATGCTGTCACACACACCGACACGTTAAAAAACACCAGGATGTGTGATAGAGACAGACACATTCATGTGCTTGTTAACACTGTGATGGACAGACACATGCATAAACATATTCCAAGTACTGAGTAAAACACATAACCTTGGCCTAAACTCTTAAAGTGGGTGGCAGATATGAGGAAAAAGAGGGGTGGGCGGGTGGGGGGGTGACAGAGGAAGAAGAAAGAGGAAGGAGGAAAGGGGGGGGTGGTGATAGAAATGGTGGAATGTGGATTTACACCCCTAGTAATCCCAAGGTTTGTTTACACTCCCAGAAGTGAAGTGAAATTTTAAAGGGCTATCTCTGTAGCGTGCTGGAGAGCAGATTCACCCAATTACACAGCAGCCCCCAGTGTGACATAGTAAACCTGCTGTAGGATTGACTGTGTGTGTGTGTGTGTGTGTGTGTGTGTGTGTGTGCACTTGACTGTGTGTATGTGTGTGTGTGTGTGTGTGTGTGTGTGTGTGTGTGTGTGTGTGTGTGGACATCAGACTGTGACTGTGGTAAAACCACAAACTGACTAAATCCATACTGCAGTGTTGAGAGCAATACAGCTGCCAATGCTCCAATACACAAACAGCAAGAGCGAAAGAAGGCGGTGTGATGCCACAAATCAGGTTGCTCCTGCATGACAGTGAGACAGGAAGGTGACACACACACGCACATATGTACACACACACACACATACAGTAACTAGACCTGGCTGTGGTCTGACTCCACAGTGACACCCATAAAACAGAACATTTAAAGCGATACCTGAGGAAGAAATAAGAAAAAGTAAAAGCTGGGCCATGAATTTTGATGACAAAATAAAAGCCATTTAAAAAAAGCCTTCCCTTTTTTCTTTTCTCCTATTTCTTTTTTCTAGTTTTTTTTTTTTTTGGGGGGGGGCTTCACCTTCATTGTATCAGACAGCCGAGGCGTGGCAGTGGCTGTATGAGCCAGGCGAGGGGGCTTTAGTTAATGGGGACAGACATCAAGAGGAGGGCCCTCGCCCATACTGGAGATTTGATCCCTTTCGTCTTATCAGCTCCTTTTCTTTTTTTTTCTTTTTTTCAAATGACCTTGCTGTACAGACTTTTATGCCTCTCCCTTTTATTCTCTGCCGGTGATTGGATGGGCCTTTCTAGTCTCAAATCTCTGCCACCTTGATGAATGTGTTCCACCCCCATTTATGTTGCATTGACCACCCCCCTCCACTACACTTGCAGCCACAGTATGTTACAAGAGTCTCAGGCTGCAGCCACTTCAATACATGCTGGCACACATAAAAAGACACACAAGCCTCATTTTCTTATACAATTAAAATGAAGTTTACACAGTTTTTTTTATTTTGTTTTTTTTCTATGGGAGCAAAATGTAACTTTAAAGAGTGTTATTATGTCGTTCGATGGGACGCAATGGCTTCTTTTAATGTTAGGTACTGAGTGCACTGCACTGCCCGCGGGGTCCGAATAGCTAGGGTTGGTACTTCAGACAATTAATAATGCAGACGTTGGAGGGATGAGACTACAGGGGATCCTGTTCTTTCAGCTCCATGGTGTAAGACCACCTGAAGCACAAAGAAAAAAAAAAAAAGCACAGCCTCTTCAACAATCACACACATTCATGTTGACTTTAGTCTCAGAGCCAAAAAGGTCTGGATTTCTTTTTTTTTCCCTCTTTTTTTGAAAAAAGCAAAGTGTAAGTGCGAGAGAAGGAGATGTAAAGACGGATGAATGCAGAGCAGGGAGAGAGAAGAGGCCCTACAACACAACATTAAATATCCACAACTCTCCTCTTGAATAATTAATGTGTGAGCCACTGCTGTGTGTACTGAAGGATGCGTATGAGAAAGCATCCTGGCATCTTTGCAGATATGAGTAAGCATTTGCCAAGTCAGAGGCGCGAACTCGAGCCCTCCTCATTTCGCCGGTTACAGCGAGGACGCCGAGAGGACCTCCCACTCACCAGCATGACTTCAAACAGCCCCTTGTCACTTCTGGCTGATACACACACACATATATACACACACACACACACAGGGGAAAGTGAGATGACTTCCACACATCTTTGGAGTCTTTCTGAGAGATCTAATGATTCACCAACACAATTTGGTAGTCTATAAAACACATTCTGCCTTAATCAACAGCAATAATTTCCCAGAGAGGAGAAAAGGCAGGGCTCTCATATTGCACAGCTTTACTGTGAGTGCATAAAGAAGTGTGTTATCATCAACAACAATGTTTTTTTTTCTTAAAAAAAAGAAAGAAAGAAACTCCTTCCCCTAACAGTACAAACTAGAGCAGGATGGAGAAAGAGCTGCAAATCTGCGTCTGTAGAACACAAGGCCAATAGGCAATTAGTGAGCAATGACTGAGTGAGTGAGAAAATTACTGTTTCAGCTGAGCTTCAAGACATCTATTTCGAGTAAGATGTGATAGGTTCCTGGGCTAATGAATAGTGTTTCCATGCAGAAAACCTAAACATCGCAAAAAAGAAAGAAACAAAAAAAAACTCTCAAATATGGCAAAAACACTGTAGTGCTCTCCTGAGGTGTTTTTTTCAGAAGTGTCAATAATGAGGTTTATCGCAAAAGTTCAAAGGAAATCCTTCTTTTGCATTTACTGTACATACTGCCTGACATGAAGTACAGGATCACAAAAGCATTTCACACAAAATGTTTTGGATGTCCTTCTTCCTCAAAGAGGAGACTTGTGAGATGTGCAAAGCACCCCTCAGTGGAAACATATACAAGTATACATGTTGCAATTATTTAGGAAATGTTGTTATATTAATGAAAAAAAGCAAACATACTGTGATAGAGACAAACAGGTGTGGCTGCAGAGGTTTGTCTGAGGCTTCAACTCCTTTTTTTCTATTTGACACCATGCTGTTTTCAAAGCATCTGTTTGGCTGAGTGTTATTGTGGCGCTCACAAGAATTACATGTGAATAATTTATGTGCTGCAGCGACACATGCACACAGACACACACAAAACCACCAGGACACATTTCTGGTTGTGAATTGTTGTGTTTGGTACAAAGCAATAAAAATTCAAGGCTGAGGTGCATGGACGGTGTGGAGCTGGTGAGAAAGGAGGCAGGGTCGCAGGGTGAAGTTGAGCTCCTGGAAGATATTTTATTCCTGAGTTCAGAGACTTTGAAGAAAAGAAGGCATGTGGCCGAGTGTGAAAAGCTTCATTTACACAACAGAAACATAGAATAAGTGAAGTCCCTTAAAGGTGATAAAAAAGGTTATTTTGTTTCTTTTCTGCTGTTTCTGCTTTGAATGTGGCATTAGAAGTGGAGAGAGTGAACATCCGCTGTGGTCAGGTTGCACTTCCTGACAGCTGCTTCGCTTTAGAAGTGAGAAACGAAGGCTACTCGCATCATTAGCTTAAGAGGAGAAAATCAAAAGCAACGTTGCTGGGGGTGCCCTAGATCTTTACGGCAAGGAAAGAGGAGGCTCTGTGAGTTTTAAACTATAAAAACCTGTAAGACAATTGTAGCATGAGAAATCTGCTGCCTTCAGGGCTCAGATTCGTTTATTTTTAGGGCCTCAGACTAAGAATACCTCGGTCTCTCCTGCATTGATTTTTGCAGCATTATTTTCTTTTTAATCTGTCTCCCACTCACATGACTCTCCAAACGAAAAGTACTCATAATAAATGTTCTCTCTCAGTGTGAAATTATTCTTCCATTGAGCGCAAGCTGTGTGTCTGGTAGGGTTTCACAATGGCAGATTAGAAGCGCAAAGATTCAAATCAAAGCCAGAGGATAACAAAAGGCTTATTTTGGCCTGAGTAGAAAAAAAAAAAAACACAGACGACTAGAGATTATTTTTATGTTCTGCTGTTTATTCTCTCACACAAGAAACCCAATCATTAATCATCAATCAAAAGATATTTATGTTTATTTATTAGGTAGTCAAAAAACTGCGAAAAAACAAAAAGAAAGACTTTCATACAGATGAGAAGAGGAAGGAAGGAACGTTTGCTTGAAAACTATAAAAACAATAAATCAATATAATTTTCAACTCATTTTTGTTGACTGACTGATTATCAAAGCTGCATGAGAGTGGGGAAACATTGAGGAATTTGATCTGTTCTAAGTCATTTAATTTGTTCATTCATTTTGTTGGCCAATAAAATCATAACATACAGTTAGTAGGGAATGGATTCATCTGTCCATGTTTTGACAATGTGAATAGCCAACGACAATGAGCGTTAAACCTCATCCAACGCATCATGGCATAAAGCAACATCAAGTCAGGTCGACGCACACTGTAAAGTGTGTGTGTAAATAGTGCCGCCACAAGGAATTGCCTTTGGTAACAGTGTTACAGAATAATAGATATCAATAGCTTGAGTTGTTTTGATGTTTAGAAAGTAGCTTGGATGTAGTTACTTACTAAGTTACTAAGTTACTTTTGTCATGCCATTGTGGCCTAGCTACATTGCTCTGGTGCGTCGTTTTATTGCATTGAAGCTTCATTGTAGCTTGGCTCACTACATTTTCCAAGGAGCTTGCCCAACACTGCTAATGTGTTTCAGATATTTAGACACTTTAAAGGTTATTTATGGACTAAAATGTTAAATTATTAGCAAATACGAAATTAAAGTCTAGAAAAAAAAGGCATCCACCAAACTGTTATCTGTAAATCATGTAGTGAATGACAATAAGTATGTCGCTGGTGGTCATTTTTCCTCAATAGAAATAGGAGACACGGTCGATGGAAAGCCGATAGGTCTCATTTGTCCATGTTTTGACAGAAGATACAAATAGCCATAGTAATGAGGGTTGTACTGCACCAACCAATGCCATGGTTGGAGGAGAGCAATGCCAAGTTATGATGACGGACGTTACAGCATGTGCTAATGTTTAGGCTGCTGCACATGAGTGGGGCGATGTGCAGAAGAGAGGGAGTATTTTGAAAGGAAACGTGAGGTGAGGTGGATATTCAGTCAGACAAGGAGCAGAATAGAGTACACAGCAAATTATGTTATATGCTTTAAGATTTAAATATGTAAAGATAACATACCAGTTTTATGTATCTGAAAAGTACATCTGTCATGTTAAACTCTGTTCAGGCACATTCTTTATGTATACACCATGTACAGTTTCTGTTTTTTATATTCTATTCCACTTCACTATTCTTCATCAATTCTAGTCTTATTCTATCTTTATGGACTATGCGAGTTCCAAACATATTTTTATGGTCTCAACTACTATAATAATAAAGTCAAGGAAAACAAATATCAACCTTAAAAATAATAGCTTCAGAACTCAATTATGATTTACAAGGAGCATTTACTGTAAGTGTTTAAGCTTTTCAAAAGTAGGGATGTTTTTTTTTGTTTCCTTTCTCCTAGCTCTAAACCTATGATACAGCCTGTGTGCTTGGCCGAGGCCATGAGCAGGAATGAGGTTGTTTTTGAGAAGACACAGTGAAGTGGGATCAGCAGCCCCCCCCGCCCCCCCGCAGCAGTGCTGAAGGCAGGAAGCTGCGTCCTTGTTTTCACTCTCAGATTGATTAACTGACCTTGATGTGATGATCAGCAGCGTGTGACAGCGCGACAGCGAAAGATGAGTCGTACACGCGTTTCAAGGCAGCAAAAACTTTCATTACAAACACTTAATTAATCAGAACAGTGATATGGAGGATGTGACAGGTGACGTGTTTCTGACAAAAAGGTCTCGCCGTGTACGAAATCCAATGTCCTCATGAATAATCTAAAAGAATGGAAAAAATTAGATTTAGCCAAATAGGTTTCACTTTAGTCCTTCACGTCCTTGCATCATGGTTCTCTTTATATGACTTTTGACCCTGATGTACAAAACCCATTTAATCACATCCAACACAGAGGGTGGCACACACACACAAAGAAGCATACACATTCTCTCATTTACCATCTCTTTCATAAACTTTGTTTGTTACTTACCTCATTCCTTTGAAATTTTCTTCTCTCACGACTTCAAGGGCGCAGCAAAGGAAAAGCGTAAAAGAAAAAAAAAAACTTTGGTTGAGAAAAAAATGACTCTGTGGCTAAGGAGAAGTCTGCTTTTTGTCCTCAGTCTCATTGAGAGTCTTTTGCTATTCATCGGGGCGAGGCAGCCAGGCCAGCGAGGGAGGGAGGCAATCTTATGCAGATCACATTGAAGGGCTTCATTACCTAGAAGCCAGCTACTTTTTTGTTCTCCCTCAAGGGAAGAGTGAGAGAGAGCATTAGCTTAGCAAAAGAGAGTGATGTCGAGCAAAAGGCAGGGAGAGGAGGAGGGAAAGGGAGAAGAAATTGTGTGCGTGACAGAAAGAGAGAGAGGGAGAGTTACAAAGAGAACGGAGGGAGCTTGGACAAATTACACCTGAACAGCATCTTTACAATCTGGTGGCTTTATGCTAATGCCCAGAAAGGTATGTGTTTTTCATCACACACACGCACTTATATACACTTGCGTGTAATGTCCACGTATACATTACACACACACACACACACACACACACACACACACATTTATGTGGGCAGCGCCTGCCTGCATGCTCCAGAAATTAAGAAAAAAAAAAAAAAAAGAAAAGTCCCAGGAGACTCTTGAGGGCTTGTATTACTGTATCTGGACCAATGACTGATGATGTTACATGCATAATTCAGAGCTACATTGGATGATAAATAACAGTTGATGAATTAGTAATACACTTTTGTATGTGGTACCGTGTCGCTGTGACTGTGCGTGTGCATGTTTTGATATATACTCTTTTTTTCTTTCTACCATCCTGTACAACACATATTGTTGACTGAAATGTCTGACTCTGCCCTTTTTTTTTCTCACACAGGCTGCGTGAGGGAATGAAACAAAAGCTGTGTTTCCAGTGCAGTAGAAGAGCACCAGGCAGGTGTTTCCATTGAAGGGTGTTTTGGACACAAGAACGTGACTCTCATATGCTCTATTGAAGCAACATCACATTTTTTCATTAAATCTCATCCCACGAAACTCCACTGTGAGGATAATGGACATCCCAAACATTCTGCATTTCAATGATTTTATTAGGTATTTTTATGAAAAGTTGCGTTTTGTTTGTAGAGAACTGGACCCCTGCATCACCTCTGTTCATGTGTAAATGTGAAAAAAGTGTTTCCATTACATTTTTGGATATCCTCCTGAGACCCAGCCCATTCATTTATGTCCTTTATAATGGATATTTTGTTCACACGTGTCTTCCTTAAGTATTTGGAGTTACTCTATCAAGCCCTATAGTATTCTGTAGAGGACATCCTGGGCTTTCCAGTGATGTGTCATGTGACAGGTTTGCATGTTGGGAACTTTTTTCTCTGTCAAGATGGCCGGCATACCAACAACCACATTGTTGAAAGAGGAAAGAACAGATTCACGCCTGTGTTACCTGGGCTTCCTGCCAATCAAGATGACCCTAAAATCCATGAAAACTAGTCCAATCTAGTTCCATATTATGCTTCTTTCTTCTCATTTTCTAAATTGTGTTCTATTTTCTCATGGAAATAGTCCTGTTGTCCTCTACTGTGGACACGCTGTGATATTAAAACAAAAAATATATATTTGAAAAAATTAAAGTTGTAAGGTGTTTTTTTAGGCCCAAATAAATAGGAAATCACACAAAAACATAAATTTACAGACACTTTGTTTCCTTGGTTCTCAGGAGGATAAAATTCTATATTGACATGTCTGAAAAACCTGAAAAAACATTAGAGTGTATTGATATTTTTGTGATATTTGAGAGGTTTTTTAGTTTTCAGTACCAGTTTTTAGTTGTAATAGACTTTTTACACGTTTCATGTATTTGCATGTTTCTGTGGTTATTGGAAAATAGGGATGGACAATAATTATTGGTACCAATACTTCAATGTATTTTGGGGGAAAATTGTGTAAATACGACATTGATGCTCCACTGCAGACATAAACATAGCACTATCACCAATGTGGACTGCTTTTACTGTTTCTGACAAAGAAAACATGTCCGATGTACGAAATAGGTGTTAAGCCAAAATTATGAGAGCAGGTAAAGAGAGCATGGTTATCAACACATCTAATCTCTGGAGCTTTTCACCATCGAAACTGCTCCAGCTAACACTAAAGCTAATATTAGTGCTAAAGCTAGCAAGAACGCATCTGAAGCAAAGCCCAAGACTACTGTACGTGATGTCACCCATTGGTTTGGTTTGATGCTTGAGCCAGCAGAAACCACATTTGGATGAAAGTGTGGGACTGAAGAGGAGTGAGGAACAGATCTAACTTTTCACCTCTGTCATCCTCAACAAACCCACTTAACCTAACTCTTGGAGAATAACCCGGCCGTGCAAACAAGGTAAACACAGCCTACTGTATGTGTCTGATGAATGCAACTTGCGCGATCACCTCTGTGAAGGTCCGCCGTCAATCAAATATAAACACACATATTCATTAATTTATTCAATCTCTCAATTAATTACAGATTGATGACCAGATAACACTCTGGCATGAGACACTTTAGCTGTTATCAGTTGTTAAAAAAAAAGAAGAAAAAAAAATATATCGAATGAGCATTTCACTATTGAAAAGGATTTTTTTTGACTGAATGAATGTACTGAATGACTGAATGACTGAATGTAATGAATGTAATGAAGCCAGAGTATTAGTAGCCAGCCCTAGTGGATCTCTGTGGTATTGCAAGTGAAGTCACTTTCACATCGGCTTCATTTTTCAGACTGGAAGATTACATCCTTCTTTTATATACATTGCATAGTCTGGAGCTGGTGTCATGCCTATCTAAGGATGAGGCATTTTAGTCTCTGAGTTTTCATTCCGTAAGCTATTCATTCATGTATACATCGACTGACGCAATAAAAGTAACAGCAATAAATGCTTGTTTTGAGTCAATACTACATCATAACTATTCTAATTCATCTTTACTCACTACAGTTAATATCAGTGTCAGTAGGAAAAAGCAGTCATGCTGCATCCCTATTGGAAACACACCTAAAGAGATGCTGAATAAGCTTCGTCTCTGCCAGCTGTCCTGAATGAATACTCACAAAGAAAAAAAAAAAACTGGATCCTGGGTTATTGACAGGTGAGAAATGCCATGTGTGACTAAAAACAACACTAGAAAAAAATCCCATGCACATAGGGGAATGCGCACACACAAACACACACACAAATGCACACACACACAGTACAGATGCTGTTGCCAAATGAGGTGAGACAGTTAGGAGTAGCAGGTTATTTACAGAGAAACTCCAGCATGTCAGTTAAATCCTCTTTGCCTCAGAGGCTGTCCTATCCCCATTTAGCACGACCACAGAAAAGGGCAGGCTGGCACGCTCGGTGCCTGGCAGTTGGACAGGCCGTGGAGAGTTAGAGAGCACTGGCCAGGTTCACTGCTCTGACCCCCTCTCACCCTGGCTCAGCCTGAGAGCCTCTGACCACCAGCACCACTGCCACCACCTCAGTCCCAGGCCCAGCCCGGCCCAGCCCAGGAGTGGCTCGGCTCGGGTCGTCAGATGTTCCCAGGCCCAGTGCTGGCCCGGCTCTGGCCCAGCTGCCCACTATGTTAAAGGGCCAGGGGCCCCCTGCCACTCCGTCCATCTGCCAAGCCGCAGACCAGAGTCTGGGATCAGAGAGGAGAGAGAAAGAGAGAGAGATAGAGAGAAACACCAGACACCCTCGCTCCCTTTTAGCTCTCCCGCTCAGAGCTCAACAGAGCCAAACAGCCAGATAAAAGATGCACTATAAATGTGCTGCTTTTACTTATGTGGGTTGCTGTGACCCTGAAATACTTATTTTTTTCTTTTTATTCAACTTAAACTGCATTTAATGCATTCAGACACTGCTGACTTACCCGAGTCCAAGATATGCTCAACGTTTACTGTGAGATCAGCATGCCTGCACAATAATATTTTTAGGTTATATCTGTGAAGGAGGGTGTTTTTATAGAACATCTGGCCCAAGTGGAGCATGAAATGCACTCAAAATAGCTCAGCTCTCCCAGTATTGATCTGTGAGATGCCAGCGTGTAAAAAATAAGTGGATGGAGAATGTGGACAGATAGATAGATTTCATAATATTGTCCATAGATTCCAAGATGTTGCCCTTCATGTAAGATCACATTGCGCTGTATCACTTGTAAAACACAGTGTGTTTGAGTCTTAAATCATTGAGGATCAGAGTGAGCTTCCTGCTCTATGTTAAAGTCTCTGAGAGCTCTGATGAAGGTCTGAAACTCGCTCATTTCCATATGTCTCCCCTTGATCAAGTCTGCTCATTTATCGTCCAAATCTGTGATGACAAGCCTTTACTTATTTTCCCAGCTGCTGGTGGTGATGAGAGCATAATCAGAAACATCATTAAGGCCTCCGACGTAGACGGCTCTGCCTGTTAGTCCAGTTACACCGCACCCATAATAACTCCACAAAATGCAAATCCACTCCAGGTAATCTATTAACGTCACTTCAATTTTATGTCTGCGCTCCAATTTAGCAGATCTTGACACGTTTGGCGGCCGTCCGTGCTTTTTTACATGCAAGTATTCATTTTTTTTTCCAGGGGTTTCAGCGAGCACGGCCTGTGCAAGGAAGAGTGGGGCCATCTGTCTACATGCCTGTTTATTAATCGGCCTGATAATGAAGCACGCTCACAGCCCAATACTCCTGGGGCATTCCTCACACGAGTTCCATCCGGAAAAAACAACTTTCACCAAGTTTGTTTGACGCTGTGGCAATTATTGTCATTCTCTCTCTCTCTCTCTCTCTCTCTCTCTCTCTCACACACACACACACATACCACCTTCCCCTTGGAGTGTGGAGGACAGGTCTAGCGACCTCCTCCTAATTACCTGAAGCATTACTTCCAGCAGACTTTGTATTTCCAACTACATCACAACCCCCTTGTTAGCCACACAAGGGAAGCGGAGCCTCATAATTCCAGCATATGGTCGACAGACATGTGGGGGGAGTTTGTCAGCTTGTACTGGCCTTAAAGTCCAAGACCCCATTAACAGGGAAAAAATAATCTACTAATCCTGGGAGATCTGCGCATTTCCAGCATAGGGATTCTCATCATGAGTGAAAATAAACAACAAAAACGTTTTTAATTGAAGCGACAAAGAAACTGCGCAGTTGTGCTTTCCCTTTAACTTTCAAATCTGATAGTGAAGTTCTTACCATTAAGGGAAAGAAGTGCTTGTTTCTATGGCATATGCATGTAACTATGATTTCTATCCTTCAGCTAAGGGAAAATATCACATGCTTCCTTATTTGCCTGGAGATTAGAAGCATGGAAAATTACACAACCCTTGGATTTGTAAAATACACAAAAGAAAATCTATTTAAATATCATGTATGTGGTTAAAGCATTAAATCTGCATAAATTAATACGTTGTAATGTTTGAATTAAGCGAGGGGTTTAATATGAAACAGATCTAACTGCAGTTAAGTGCATTGCCATCTCACAGGATTTCTACACAGTTTATACAAGAGCAAATAGGAAGCTGGCAAAATGTTGAAATGTCACAGTGCTAGTTAACCAGTAATCATCAGTTTTCTGTGTGTTCTGTCAGCTTGAAGAATTTCTGTATTTGCAGCACATTTGCTTCATTATGCCAACTAGGAGTTTCTTTTCCTCAGCTGCAAAGTTGTTGTTGTGCCAGAATGTTGTGCCAAAAAAAGCTGATAGATTTGTAAGGTGGTCAAAAAAGTCCCAACTAATGCTACAGAACTCCAGTTTGCAAAACCAGGGAAACTTGATAAGGCAAAGGGTAAATTCAAACTGTAACAACTAATGAACATTTGTGCTACCTGACTATCAAACATGCTTGAATATGAATCGAAATATGAATAGTTGATAAATTGTTTCATGCATTTTTTGAGATTTGTCTTAGGGAAATTAAGTCATAATGCACACATTTGCAGAACTTTTTTCTGCTCTCCACTGTAAAGTTTTGCCTCTTCGCCAACAACCTGGTGTGGTAATTCAAGCACAGCGGTCACAAAATCTCTGGTGACAAGCGACTTACGCTAATGAGATCAAACTCTATTGTGACTGGCTGTCTCTCCACTGCAGCGCAGCCGTGCAACCTCTGCCCCGCACATCCTCTCAGTGCTCGCACTGTACTCTGAGAGATGATCCACTAAACAATTAAAATGGTAGTCACCTCCATTCTCAGCCATTCAGGGAAATGAAAGTCAGAGAAAAGTCACCGAAAGCCACACGTCTTATCCGCGTGGCCCTTTTAAAGGAAGAACAAAAGGTCCTCCTCCTTCATTTCCCATTAACCTCTATGCTCCTCCGCACACAGGAAACATGGCAACCTCAGTGGCCCATGTCACATATCTCATCCGGGACGCTTCCTATGGGGGATGGTGACATTCAGTGAGAGGGACTTTACTATCTGGCCACAGTCCTTGACAGATAAAAGGTGGGTGTTGATATTTTGTCCCTGGTCTCACTGGATGCGCTGGTGATAAGCGAGGAAGCCAGTAAGACACTGATGAAGTCTGGGGTGGAACTGACAACCTCTCTAAGTGGATAACATCGTCAGGAGAACTGGCTCCGGCACGGTCCAGATTAGATTTTTTTTGATTATCCGACACAGGTGGCTCCAGAAATACATCCGCCCAATCGGTATTGTCTGAAACCCAGGCGCAGATAATGCAGGCATCTCTTAGCATGTGCACATAATTACATTTTAATACTTCCTGGTTTCATGTCGTGTCGGGGATTTGCCCATATGCAGCCGACTTTGCCAACATCCATTTTTCCTCTTCTCCCACCCAGCCACCCACCCTTCCTGTGGACTTTATTAGTTATCCTCCGCTCAGCACACTTTTAGTAATCCACCGAGTTCCTGCACAAACTCTCATTTCGGCGCGATAAAGATGAAACGCCAGCTGTAAAGAAACGGCAGTGATTTATGAATACGAGCCGAGAGAGATGAATGACTTATTGTTTGTCTGTCCGGAGCATCTAATTCTTCCCATAATGCGGAATCCGTCCCGTGAAAACTTAACAAGCTGAGAGGGGAGAAAAACTAGTCGCTGCAAGGAAAAAAAAGCCTTTCAAGCAAACAACAGAGCATTCGTGAATGTTTAATTAATCAGTAGTGACAAAAGGGAACAACAATCAACAAAGAGATGCCGATTTCCATTTCTTATGCATTATTCCCACTGGCAAATACAGAGTGCTGTCAACTACCACTTTGCTCTCTACCCCGTCACGTCGGCTGTCCCTGCTCTGCACTGATGAAACCCTCCGAGAACTACAGTACATTTCAACTGAGATCCAAAACAACGAGCAGCGGGGATCAAGGAACAGAGTTCAGAGACAACAAGAGTTCACTGTTATTCTGTGTTTACACGGATTCTTTTACGTTGTGTTTTGTTCTGTCTTTGTGCCGCCAAATACAAATCGACGATTGCGAGAAGCTGGAGCTAAGTGGCCGAGAAGAGGGGCAACCCAGAGCTGGGTTTTAAGATTGCGTTACAGAGCCTGACACTGTCTGCCCTGGTGTGTTATGTCAGCTTTGTGACAGGTAACAAGAGGAAGCACGATGAGGAAACACAATAACAAGCACGCACTACCCAACAACAGCAGCAACCATGCGCTGAACTCCTCCAATGTCAAATCGGCATAAAGACACCACTCTGATCTCTTTTCCTGCTACCGATGGAAACGTTTTCTACAAGACACCTACTGCTCCGTGGTCAATGCTGAAGCTCAGCGGCAAGAACAAGGAGAAGGAAAAGTATTAACCCTCATGTCCTGTTTTTCCATGCACTAGGGTGATTTGCCATTAGAATACGGCCATGACTTTCACTATATTACATCAAATTTAATGACCTCTGGTCAGGAATCTGTTTTATCAACGATACACTGTAAGCAAAACTCACACCCTAATTTACACACACACACACACAGACTGGGAAACTGCTGATAAACTCCATATACAGGCAGAGAGCTACAGGCTTTCTTTGTATAGGCCTGGATAGCAATTAAATGGTGTCATCTGATGATAACTAGTAAATATGACTGATGATAACTAGTAAATATGACTTATATGACTCTTATCTCTTATATGTCTTATCTCTTTCCTCGAAGGGGAGATGCCAGCATTGCAAAATCCATGATTTTATACGTTGTCATATGATTTTTTAAAAAATGTGGTGGTTATTGGGGCAAAAATGTCCACTGACGGTAAATCATAACAGAAAAGTTTAAACCAGATAATGTACAAAAGCTAATAATGCATCAAAACCAATTATCAATTTTGCTACTAATCTTTAACATACCTAGGACTACAAGATTAAGTAAAAAAAATTCCAGTCTCCAATCATTTTGCATATCAAAAATTTTTTAGATGTTTCACCTTAAAATAAAATTGCGATTTAAAATACTTCAATCTTGAAAAAGAATTAAATATCAAAACTGAGGTGTAATGGAAACAGTTGAGCAAAAATTGTTGGAAAAAAATAATCTGATATATTTTTATAGGTGTTGACTTTACTGGACCACATTCATACTGCAATTGTGTCCATTACAGTAAATTCACTTTTTCTAATAGTGCATGAGGGTTAATCCACATACTGTATGGGATCCTTCCAGTCCTATATGGATAATGTAGTTGAATCGTGTGATCATCATGCAGTGGTCATTTACATGCATGGCCGTGATAATAGCATGAATATTTTAGCTCATGGGGGAAACGGAGAGTGTTTGCAGTAGCTTGTGTATCAGGTTGTGGGGGATTAAAAGAATGTGGCAATTAGCATCAGTCATTGGTGTCAGGATAAGTGACAGCACTGTGTGAACAATTTGAGAGCAGAAATACAACTCCTCTATGCTGGCATTTGCCGTCCTCTCTGAACAACACTTTTCCGCATTGAGGTTTGTTAAACCACACTGTTCTGTTAGAAATGAAAAGAAATTAAATTTTTAATGTCTGATATTCAAAATAAGCTGGTTCAATGTGTTCCCTGCTCTCAGTCCTTTTCCCCCTAGTTTTTCGTCATCCGTGATATATTACAGGGCGGCTGTTGTAATGTCTCCATAAATATTTAATTGTAGCGATCACCATCTTATGCTCTATAACTGGCTGCACGCATGTGAAATGTTAAAGGATGCAGTAAAATGTTCACATATTCCCAGATGATCCACTGTGGTGGATATTGTGGCTCTTGACCTAGCCAAAGTGGAGAATCTTTCTTTTTTTTCCTCCATTTTCATGATGCTTTTCATGCTTTCATGATGCTACCAGATGGACGGGTTCTGTCTCCACATGTGCTGACGTCACTGTAGCGTGTCAGACATGTGCTAATAGCGCAGTTTTTAGCTTTCAATTCAAAGCTGAGCTGTGCAGGATAGAATTTTTGCATTTTCTGACGCTCTGTGTGGTGGGATGTTACATTATACAGTTGGGGTCACTAATTAGAGGACAGTGGTCCAGTTCCGGACCCAGATACCGTCCCATTCAGACTGCAAACTGAGAGCAACATCTCACTGAGTCCGTACTTCAGCACCGTATTTTCTTGCCTTTGCGGTCAAATATGTCAGACAAATTCAACATGAGCATGAGATGACTGCTGAGCAGCAACCATGAGATAAATAAAGTGAAAGGGTGAGAGAAGTTAAGAATGAAACAACTTTAATTGAGCAGGAAGGAATCACTCTCGTTTGTAAAAGTAACCGTGTCTCATATATTCTAAGATGCCGGCAGAAATGAATGCAAAACTAAATGGCAATTCAACATTTAATATACAAACTATATATATACTGCTATCTGGGCAGTGCTATCTCGAGCTATCTATCTATCCTCAATTTAATTCAGTTCAATACATGCTGTGGCATGTTTTTTTTTTCTCTTTCACTAGTTCCTAGTTGTATAGAGCAGTGCAGAGCTTGCTGGTACTCTCTATAGGGAGCTGCGATATAAAGAATTGTTTGCCTCACGTTTTACATTTTTCCAGTTGGAGTGCTTTGAGAGTAGGTTGTTGCAGAGAGGATGTGACATTAGCGTTGCTGAGCCTAAGACGTCGGTTGTTCAACAACGGCACCGAGCACAAGCAACAGGCGAAGTTCTTGTGATTTGATTTGATTTATCATTCTTGTGTTTTCATTTGCCAAGATACTCATAGCAAGCGAGCATGTAAATAGGCACACTCATTTCCTCTTGTTCTTATTCGCTCATTATTTTTATGCAATAGCCCATTAGAGATCAGCCGTCTCTGAAATCTCACATACTGATTAGTCTGCTGTGTGTGGCGGAGAGAGAGCGGAGAGGAAGTCTGCCTGTTACTGTGACTCACCCACGGCAGACATCTCTGGAACCGAGGCTCGGTACGGGCCTTCGATGAACTGCGGCGGATTGTCGTTGATGTCCTGCACTTTGATGATGAACTCGGACGGTGGCTCCAAAGGCTCGTCCGTGTCGGCGTTAATGACCTGGGCTGTTAGCGTGTACTCGGCCTTCTCCTCGCGGTCCAGCCTCTTCATGGCGTGGATGTCGCCCGTTAGCTCATTGATGGCAAAGATGGTGCCGGCCCCCTCACCTGCCAGGACGTATTTGATGCTCTTGCCGCCCACATCCAAGTCTGTGTGTAGCTGCAGTTAAGAAAAAAACAGGGAAAAGCAGCAGATGAAGATGCAGTAGCAACTTATTCAGATTTAAAAGGACACTAATTGGTATCACTGGATCACTCAGGAAGTTTGAAGATTGAAAGACCAAACTAACAAGGTAGAATTGTATGTATGTGGTGCGTAATGATGCTGATATGAGTGGACTGTAAACTGAGATGGGTGTTATTTTATGTTTATCTTATTGTAGTTAAACTGTGTGGGGAAAAAAAAAAAAGACATCACACTTTGATCCCATGCTGGACATTCAGCTTGGAATTCGATAAATAAAAGGAGATTGCAAATGCAGCAGATTCCACAAGTTCTTGCTTAATAGCAAGTGAATGGAGGTATGTGGACGGTATGACTGTGATGTGTTGCTCTTGTTGCTGTACTTTGTGGCAACTGGGGTAGCAGGGATACTAATCGTGACCAGAACACAGCCTACACTTTGCTAAATGAGGCCCTGTGGGGACGATAACGTTATAAGTAGCACAGGAAATGGACCTTAGCCTACATTGTTCCTCGTTATACATTGGAAATATATCATACAAACATGCGTCGTGGGGAGATATTGCTCCCTACAGTCTGAAACTCGCACCGCAAAGAGGTGCTTTGAGTGTGCACTCACATAACACGCCGGCAACAACAGAAAAGTCAGAATCCATGAAAAATTAAAGAGGGAACTCTACACATAAAGATTCATGCTCACAAATAACCAGCCTCAAAGTTAGTGGACCATGGTGCATGTCCCTCATTATTTTTGTAATTACACTTTCATTAGTTCACTAAAGCTGCATTACGTGCTAGGCTGAGTGGTCGGCAAGCATTGGGTTGAGTATAACTAATGAGTCTGACAGTGGTACATAAAGCTGCTGAAAGGTCTACAGACCTACAGTAAGAAGGGAAGGAAAAAGAAAAACCTGGTGCTGTTTAAGTACAAGTTTAAGAAAAAGTAAAATTGGGAAAGTGGGAAATGCCACAGATCCAGAAAGAAGGAGGTCAGAGAGAACGAGAAACGACACCAGTGCTTTTTTTTCTTTGCTATTATTCGCATTAACAAATCCCCCCCACCCCCACATCTTTTTTTTTCACTCCAAGTCACCTTTCATATAAGCCTCTTGATCCCCAAAGTGAGTGACTTTCAGCGGGAGGAGAGCGGCTCTGAGTGGACCATTTACCAATCCAACAATGCTCAGTGTTACTGTGACATGGCTGGCAGCCCTCTGCTTTGCACCAGGACATTTTATTAGAATACACATTTCTCAAAAACACAGGACTCAGGTATGCTTCAAAACATTTGTATTCAGCAGCTTTAATTTCATTCCCCACCACACTGTTTCGGCAGAGGTTCCTGTGGGAGCGTGGTTAGGGTGCAGAATAGCGAGGTAAAAATCTTTCAGGGAAATTCCTGACCTCTAAACCCCCCTGCAATGTTTTTATAAGCCGGCTTTTATGCATATACTGTCTCAGAGGTGTTGTTTGCAGACACTGACAAAGCACATTCACTTAAATTGTCACACCTTGCACTTTTGTTTTCCTAATTGTGCCATCATTTCACATGAATGATGTAGCTCATTAACACAAATGCCTCGCAACATCCTGCACACTGAGAAACTCTTTAAATGAGCTCAAATTAATGACAGTCTGTCTTTTTTTTTTAATCCTATATATGATTCCTTGTGTTTTCTCGTCAGTGTTTCCCTCATCAGGGTGCAAATTAACTACTTCAGCTCACGTGTTGCTTTGTGTGCGACACACATCATGTATATTTTTACAGATGCTTCAACAAATCAATGCAGGTGTGCTCGCAGCTGACACTCATCTCTTACTCCCTCGGCAATAATGCATTAGTCCTCATATGACAATCATGTCATATGAGGTCGCTCATGAACAAGTAAGAAGTAAGCCGAAATCTGGTGGCTCCAGGCCTGAGTTCAAGGTCAAAGTGCGTTCGGTCAGGCCAACACAGTAAGTAATACTTAACGCAGATCTCTTATTAACTATATGAAGGCATGCAACCGAAGGAACAAGAAAGCAGTTGATATGAAATGAAATCAAGGCTCGAGATTAATGTTTCTGTTGTGTATCTGCAATTGCAGCTGCCTTGCCATTTCAATAGTGTGAAAAAGTGGAGTAATAGACTGAATAAATTCATAACAGGCCGGAAGAAATAAACAATAAATAATTCAAAAGCCGGTTCGTACTGGTTCATACATTTCAAGACTCTGTGCTTTATAAACTCGGGAAGTTCAGGCAGTGCTGAAAACAAAGGTGAGCCAAGCGGCATACAAAGGATAATAAATGTCAGAGTTACATGAGTGAAAATTCCTCTTTGGCAGTTGTAACGTTTTTTGTTTTAATTATGTTTCCACTTTGTCTAGCTGTCCAGAAAGCAGCCACCTCAGTTCACTGCAGCTGACAAATCAAAAAAAAAATTACAGGTGCAGGAACAAAAAAAAATTGTGCGGTTTGAAAAAAACAGAAAAAAAGAAGGTATTCAAGGAGCCAGAAACTGCCACTTTAGACTTTACATGTGCTGAAACCCAAGCTGAGCAAGCAGCTGCCTCGGTGCCCCGGTCGCCCACTTGTTAGACAGCCTTCGCAGTGGAGTGCACAAACGGTCATCAAACAGTACAATTACTTAAGGGGAGGGGAGAAAGTCTGTCACAGGTCCCTGTTATTAACCAAGTTGCCTGGGCAACTAAAAAAAAAAGAGCACCAGCGATATGGACAGCGACATTTGAAAAAAAAAAATGGCTGAAAACATACTGTAGTCATGATGGTTGTGTGCAGGAACTTTGACTGCAGTCAGAAAACAAGCAATCCAATTTACAGAACAGGCAGGAAATGCTGCTCAGAGACATACATCATTGATCGGCCTGAATTTATGTTGTATAGTAACTGTATAGAGGCCGTATTGTTGTTAGTAGCTTGTCTCCTCTGCTTTTAAAGAAGGAGGAGAATTAAAAAAACGATTATCAGTTACCAGCCAAAAATACACAGGAGGTCCAACTCCATCAGTCCCACAGGGACTGATGGAGTTGGGACTGATGGGGCTATCTAACTTTCCCTTATCTCTGTAAGTAAGTGAGAAGATCTGCAAAGACAGAATATGAAAAATTTCAAGTGTGATGCAAACCATACTGTCAACATAATAATAGACATATAAATGAAGATTGGTGACTGCAACAGCTTTTGTTTCAAGTTTTGAAGCCTAAAATCAGTAATTATTGCCCAGTCTCTGGTTTCCTCTGTGACTCTGGCTCCAAAGTCTCAGGCTTGATGTAGACGAGTCACTCAAGTGCACAAGAAATCAGATCACCTTAGCAAGGAACGTAAAGTCACGTGATCATTCATGTGAGTGGCTGAAAGACAGCAAAACCTTTGTGTGGTTGCCAGATAAGCATGACATCAGATCAGGTCAGGTCTATGTAGAAACTAATAGTAACATTTTTAGACCAATGCAAGTGTTTGTAAAATAGCATCTGAACTTTAGACCTTTAGATTAGACCTACAGATGGTCTAATCTTTCCTAATGGTCAAAAGGTCAGACCAATGAACTGAACTGAATGAAATACTACATGAATCTACCACAACCCCCATGTGTCCCATTGTTGGTAATGAAAAATGTGATTTTGTACCAATATGATTGTAAACAAAATATATCAGAAATAAGACTTAAAATCGAGTTAAAGCAGATCATGGGTGTTATAATGACCCCACTCTGAGCTGCTGTCAAAAAGACACTCACGTGGGCAGGTTGGGAATGTTCACAGCCATATGAACACCTCCATTCAACTCCCAATCAGCTGCTTATGCTGTCAGCAGAGGAGGAAATCTGTCACTCCTCGCCTGAGATGAGCTTTTTATGGCAATCACTTGAACAATCACTCTGTCCTAATGAGGACGATTCAACAGATTCTGCTTCCATCCCCGAACCCCTGGCTCGCACCCCTTCAAGAGTGTCCACGTGCTCGAGCAGAAGCCCTACAGAGGGAGATAATGATTTTGCTTCTTGTCAGGGCAAATGGTGGATGGGACATGTGCTCCTCCTCTTTATGTAACCAGCAGGACTGAAGAAGAGGAGGGAGAGCTGAAGAAGGAGCAGGAGGGAGGAGACGCTGTCGCTGCGATGCAGTTTGACTGTCTGCTGGAACAGACTGCACACAGCGCGTCAAGATACTTTCCCCCAGATTCTACTTCAGTCAGTCCTCGGTAAAGGTCAAATATCACTTCTTCGGGCAAATTTACAGATGTGTGCTTTGAGTGCACAGTGTACCGGAGGAGGAATAGAGAGAGGGACTTTCAAGTCCAGGCACTTTGCTCAAAGTCAATCACAATAACAAGCAAATCTGTTTTTTGTCAATCTTACTTGAAGGTATCAGTATATTTTATTAGGGCCCAAAAACTGAGGGTGTGAGGACCTTATTGAACGTACTTCAGCGTCTTCTCTTTTTTAGAATTATTTTTGTCTTATGCAATGAAACCCACTGAGAGTAGGGTGGGGGGTTGAACATGCTCAAAATCTCATGAAACTTGGCAAATACATTGGGACTGGCCCAAAATTTCATATGTATAGGTTTGATGTATTGGAGGGTTGAAATGACTTTCTGAGTGGCAATACTGCAAAGTCAGTAGAAAACCAACAATTTCAATATTAAATATGTATTTTAAATTCGTATTCCAGTCATGTGATTGGTTGGATACATCAAAGCCCTCATTGTGAGTGGCTCCTCATATTGTTAAAACATGGATGTGTGATACCTACTGGAGAAACTACTGGAGAGCTGGTACTACTGGAGAAACAGAGTCTTTGTCTTTTCTCTCCTCCCAGACCCCATAGATGCTGAGCTGGATCCAGGACTCTGACCCTCACCACTGCTCTTCCAGCTGCATGCACTGTTTATAGTGTGGACTAATTTGACCTCTGAACTATAATTAAATTGTCAGCCATCAATCCATCAATCTCTGAATACTGTCTAGCTTCAGCCCGACTGTCCATCCTGGGTGAGGATCCCCTCATCTGTCTCTCACCCTGAGGTCTCCCTTTTGTTACCCTGTCAGGGTTTTTCTTTGGGAGTCATTCCTCAGCCTTTGCAAGGGGGTTCAGGGCAGGGGGTGTTCACTATGTCATATTTATTTACATATTGTTGCTCACTTTTGTAAAGAGCCTTGAGATAACATCTCTGGCATGTATATTGAATAAAGTTGAGCCAGCCTTTTCATCGACCATATCTCATATTTCTAAGGTATTTTGTTAATTTATATTCATTTAACTGCCTACAGTATACATCATTGATGTACAGTATAGGTTGCATACAGTTTAGCAGAGGAATGGTGTCCTAATCCCTGCTCTTAAATATGTCCCAATATAGGAGAGACATTTTTCATTTTTTGTAGACATTTATTTGTAATTTACATATTTATTTATATTATTTGACATCTATTTCAGTCTACTTTTTAAAGTTTCTACGGCAAATTACTGAAACACACTGGTGCAGTTGCAATGTATTACAATGTAATGTAGCATCCACTGTGCATGTTTTCTGTACCAATCACCAAAGCAAGTATCTTGGCTGTAACACTAGTTTTAAACTACCTGGCAATACATCTATTTTGCTGTGCCTTCAACCAATGCTGTTTCTAACCCTGTGAGGCATTTGATGAAAGTCAGTGTAACGAATGATGCATTCTGCAAGAAAACAAAAAAAAAAAAAAGCAAAGTAATTTGTGTGTAGAGCCTGGCTGTGTTGGGTCTGTTTGTTGTTTCAAGGCTGGTGAAGACGATAATGATGATGAGCTCGTTCAACCAAGGCTGCAAAAACCAGAGCAGGTGACCATAGTGAAATGGAACAATACAACATACCCCATCAAATATGTAGTAGATCGCATGTTGTTATGTAAAATGCATGGGAGCCCTTAGGCCATGCACTGCATGGACTGGTTTACATAGCGCCTGCTGTAACAGCCAGATGTTAACCTCTGTCCATCCAGTTCAGTCAGTTATGATTGCCCAGTTCTTCTAAGTGAACTAGTCTGACAGGACCAATCCAAAGAATCCATTCAAGAGAACTTTGTACTCCAATGAGGGATCAGCGGGGAGTAATTCATTGCCAAAAGTGGTAAAATTAGAGCTATAATTTTTTCTCCACCCATCTGTACAGCCTTAGGCAACTGTAGCCTAAATAGTTACTCCAGATAGACTCTGCTCAAACACGTCTGGAAATTAATTGTAGCTTCCTCCCATTTGTTGGATTTTGACTCTTTTAATTACACCTACATGAATAATATGTAATTCTAAATATTGCAATAACATTTTGAATGTACGGAGCAGATGGTGCAATGCATGATATATGATACACTTAGCTATTCTTGGGAACATTTTCCCTCCAGTCTGTCTCATGGCACGTAGCATTTTATCACATTGGACAGAAACGCTGCCTTCTGGTGTGAACCACAATAGACGTAATTGGAGGAAACCATGTAGCGAACATCCATATCTGTTTGCTTTTTGGAAATTAAAAGCCTCATTCAGAAATTATTGTAGCCTTTTTTTTCACACAAAAGAAGTAAGACTTAAAGATCTTAATTTCATGGGTAAAATAACGGCACATTTCATTCATTTTGAGTCCAGCTGGGAACAGATATAGATTTTTTTTCTTTCTTTTTTTTGTCTGCACATAACTCAGTGAGAGTAAAAACTCCATAAATGCCAGGTTATCTATTGTGGTCCTGCTGCTCTGACCACAAAGGAATTAAATCCATGGGGATTTGTGGGCATCTGTTGCAATAGAACAATAATCAATACTGCTCTTCTAAGAGGTCAGGCGCAGTATTCATGCAGGCCAAAAAGGGGAAAGACTGGCCTGCATGTTTCGCTGCTCATTTATTACCACTACAGACACTCTGCCTTTATTGAGACAATGGGGAAGAGATGGTGTCATGACCCACATACAAGCAAAGGTGACAGTTTGTAATTGAAGGCAGAAAAGGTACAGTGATTACACTCCCCGGAGAGACACAGTGTTATACCTTATTCTTCTTCTTTGACTTGGACAAAGAAGTGAATCATCGACAAGCTTTCACCTTTTGCTTTTATTCTGTTTTATTTTCCCCCTTCGGACAATTGTGAATTAATGAGACAAACAAAAATAAATAAATAAATAAATAAAACAGACAATTTGCACTGGATTTGTGCGCAATCTGCACCAAGGTCAATCAGGGCTAATGTGTTCCGTGTCCATTGCTGCACTGTGAGCAATGGCACGTGTGTTGCATCCGCCGCCTCTGGCGCAATATTGCTTCTGGAGAATAAGTCAAAGTCAAAGCAGCTACCTTTAGTACAAGAGGGGAACGCAATTAGATTTAGCCACCCATGAAAAGCCCTTTGTTTGTGAGTGTGGATGCATGGGAGGATGCATTTTAATCATAGGCAGTACACTGTCACTATCAGGAGAGAGAGAGAGAGAGAGAGAGAGAGAGAGAGAGAGAGAGAAAGAGAGAGAGACTGGGAAATAGGGGAAAGTGAAAACAACCCTGCATAATACATCCGGGCTGCCGCCCACATCAGCTCTTGCTTAAAGAATGACCTATTGTACACAAGCAATCTTCAGTATGGATTTTTACCACCTGCTTATTAGGATCCTCTTGTTGCAACAAGCGAGCATGAGACAATCACTTTGTTCAGTGGCGTGTGCTCAATGCAAACCCTCAAAAGCCAAAAAACAAGAAACTTCTGGTGTGATTTGACCCGTTCTCGGTCGTTACATGTGTCCTCAGATGGAATTAAGCTGCAAGGAAAAAAAACGAGCAAAACAAATACATAAAAGAGAAAAAGAAAGAACTTTGTGAACAATGAAGAGAGAGAACAAAGTGTAAATGAGCTTGGCTATGAGGGCTGCGGTGCTCATGCTGAGTGTTAAATAGAGGGAGATTTTTTAGTATTAACCTCGACTACTGTCATTACCCTACCTGTGGGCCCCAAAACTCATCGGTATACACAGCATGACCAAAGTGGGAAGGTGTGGAGGAGTGCAAAAAACAAAACAAGCTTAATCAAGGAGCACAACAGTTTTCTCTTTCTTCTGAGCGGCTGACCTAATCAAATCAAGGAAAGAGATTGATTTCACGAGGTGCAGATGGATCCCGTAGCAAGTCTAATTCAATGTGCCGACTCTCCACTATGATGTGTGTTTTCTCGGTCCAGATGGTGCAGCTTGGGTTTGTAATTCATATTTTAACATTTTGCACTACACACATGCACACACACTTTCTCCCGCCCGCTTTCTTTCACTCCCTCACAGGCTCTTTTCTTTCCCTTCACTTGTAGTTTAACCACCGAGTTAATGAGTGTTGATGTGTGTAAGTGTCACAAATTCATCTGTCAAACATGTGATCCTGTGATCTTGCTAAATGTCACAAACGGCACATGCCAACTGGTGAGTGGTGTGGTGTAAATTTTGAGCGTGTCCGGGAAAGAAAAGTAGGAGGAGAGATTCTCCAGCATCGATCAGAAGTACAACTGTACTGTATGCCTGTATATGAAACTGTGTGTAACAGTACGGTTCTCTGATGCTGAACTTCTCAATTTTCTTTACGCATCAACAGCAAGGTAAACAGATCAAATTAATTTTTATCCTTTTATCATCCTTCATTTATACAAAAGCACTTCTTTGTATTGGATTTTATTAGTGTGGGTTTTACTGTATTTGTACATTTTAAAAACTCCTATCGGTATATATTTGCAGTGCAAACACATTTAACTAAACAATACGGTTTAATTAATTTGACTTTAGATTGGGAGTACACAAAAGTGATAGATAAAGTAAGTGATGAAGTGCATTTTTTTTGCTCTCCAACAGTTATATTTTATTATGTGTAGAAAGTACAATGTTTTCTTCTCAAAAATTTGAAACTGCTGTTTAGTAAAATTAACTTATCAACGTGACCTTGGGAAAACTGACCTTGCTAATAATAAAAAACCTGCTAATAATACTTGCAAACTGAGCTCAGGAACACATACCAGGTAGAATCATGTACTGTCTACATTATGAGTGGGACTATAGGTTGTACATTGTGTGTGGACAGTGCTGCTCCGTAACTCCATAATGGAGACAGTAGCAATTGGCTGTCCTGAAAGTTACCACATTACATCATTGCCCAGTTTGGATAATTGGCCATGTATATGTCATTGTAATAGATGCTGCAGGAAAGCAGTATAACACTGTGGAAGATGGGAAATGGGTTAAGAACACCTGAAATATGTTCAGAACTACAATCTAACTTTTCAGGTATGTTTTTAAAGTTACAATTACAGCTCTGTTATCCAGACTTTGAACAAGCAAATGCAACCTAAAATTAGATGGAAAAAGCGATTTAGTTTAGTCAAAGAAAATTTTACATTTACATTGGTGTCACAACTGGGGACGTAACAACGGGGATCAACTAACAGTGAAGTTGATTAATTTGCAGTCTGGACGTAGAGGGATGAACATCCTAGCAGCTCAGGGTGAGTGTTTGTGAGCACTTTGGGATGGAGGAGAGACAGACTGTACACAGAGAAGTGTAAGAACAACACATGCTCTCCAAAAGTCTCCAATAACACCAGAAAAATGTTAGATTTGTCACTAGATTTTTTTTTTTTTTTTTTTTTAAGAAGAGTTGCCAGAAGGATCTGAATTCTCATTAGACTTAGTGACTATATTGATACCACTGTCTGTGAATCTTGGATAAATTCAGCCTTTAAACATTGTGTCGACCCCAGGCCTATTCGGTTTTAGATTGTGTTTGGTGTGGCCTTGGTTTAGGCCCAGATTTCTGAGTTTGTTACCTTGAATAAATCATTTTTACTTGTTTTGAGCTATTGCCGCTTGGTCATCCCTAGTCTAGTTAACAGCCTGCAAAATCCTGAAGCTTTACAGTGTGTTTGAGCAGTTTTATATAGGTTCTTCTGGGGGTTTTGAGGTTATCTTGGCTTCCATTGAGCAGGTACTGTATGGTTTGAGATCGCTTTAGATATCTTTTGGTCTGTACTGCATTGGGTTTGTGCAGCCAAGGAGAATAGTAAGTGTGCGTTACACAGTTTGGGAGGAAGGGCTGTGGGATGTCTGAGCTGCGTAACTGGGCCATTTTGGCTGTCTGGCTGGAGCATTGATTGTATCCCCCAGGTAGGCTGTAGCAGCAGTCATCTCACAGGGAGAAGCTATTGGTTTCTTGTTTTTCAGGGCCGTTTGTTATTTTTGTGCGTTGTCCGTGAGATTTGCAGCATTGGAGCACCCCTGAGCATCTGTTGCTCTCCCCACAACAGACGGGTTGTAGGTGCTTAAATACTGACAACCGGTACACACATGAAGACCAGGGTGCAGTTAGGCCACTCTGGCTATGTAGAGAAACAAATATACAATGAAAATAAAACCGTCCCTGAAGCAGAGTCCAAGGATGACAGAACTGGTTCATGTGAGCATTTTCAACAAAATTGTATATACACTACCTAAGGATTATTAAGTTAAATTCTATTAATATCAGTATCCCACCATTACAGCTACCTATTTGTCAAGAAATTAAGATCTAAATTTCAAAAAGACATTGATAAAAGAAATGTTCTAAATCTGTAATGTGTTTGATATATCATACATTAATATTGTGAAAGAGAAAACAGCCCCAGAGCCAAGAGCGACAGTGTTACAGTAGTGATACACATGAGCATTTTGTTCATAGACTTGATACGGAGTTGCTCATACACTGCATAATGGATTATAAAGTGTCTTTTGTTGTATTGATGTATTGCTATATCGTAATTCAGTGCTACACATGACCGAGCCAGCACTTTCGAGATTGCACTACATCTCTACTATACATGTAATAATAATAATAAATAGAATACAACAATAATACATTCTGTTTATGAAGCAGTTCACATTTATGAAGCCTATCAACAAAACAACATATAATCTAAAGGACATCATTAGTGGTATGAGCACTCCCTACAATCCTACAATCACCTACTTATTCTTCTACTGGTTCAGCACAATCCGCAGTCCATTGATTGTCAGTTAAGTGCAGAAAAAAATGTCAGAGAGAGAAATCTAATCAGAATCTGATTAGACTTCATCCTAATCAGAATTAAATATGTATTTGGGAAATTTACAATGTTTTCCGTTTATGTATATGTATAACAATATAAAACACATATAAGATTATATATTGTAAGATAATATTTGTGTTAAGTGAACTATATGACATAGATTCTGGAGGACATACTGTATCAATACAAATGTACATTTCATTTCATGGATTGACAATAGAAATCATCTATGAAAGGAAACTTTGTTATTTTGAAACATTTGGTCGAATTTTGTGAACTTGTATGTATGTACTGTATATTGGTGATTCTCTGCATGTTGGTGTGTGGCTAGTTTTGCTAGTTTTGCACCTTTGATTCTTACATGATTTAATATGCACACAACTGTATATGGCCATGATAGTTACACTTTGATAAGGGTTTTTTTTGTTTGTTTTTTTGCTTTTCACTCTACATGGAGGCCCTGAACCACCTTATTCAAGTAAAACACTGAGAGAAAAAGTTTGCTCCAGCCACGGTTTGTCATTCACAATGGGAACCGCCAATCACAGAGGCAGAAGAGACATCAGAAGATTCCAGTGTGTAAAGACACATTAGTGTCCTCTGCTGTCCTCCATTCTACGTCTTGTCCTATCCTACGTCTTGTCTTGTCTGAGTCTGATCTTGTTGGAGCAATTGTTTCATCTAATGGCGATGGGCACCATTTGTTTCAGTTGGTTTTGTGTCCTGGGAATTCGAAGGCTCTTCCAAATGGGGCCCACAAATTTGACCTTTGTTCTGAGTTGTTTCTACTCATCCACAGAATGCCCTTTGGATGACTCCTTCCTGGTTTTCTCATGGCCGGAAACATACTAGGATAGCTTAAGGTTTGAATGGAAAGATTTCAAGAGCACTGCCTCGCCCCTCTTGAAGGCTGGTGCTTCTCTGTCATCCCCTTTGAATTGAGTTTGTGGTTAGTTACGTTTAATTAACCATTTCCTTGATTTGAGCTACAACTGTGTGGTCCTCCCACAATTGCTATGCTTTCAAATAAGCTGAGCATAACACATTAATAACAAAATGCCTTGTATATGAAAATATAGTGAACAACTCTGCAGGGAACAATGCTGATGATTCAAAAATTTTTCTTTGCATTTCAATCTGCATTTTTCGAGTTTTATATATTATATATAGACATGCACAAATTTCCATAATTGGAAGTAATGCAGTGCTGAAGCCATTCTTTGGGGCTTATTCCTGTGGAAAAATGCAGATGTACTCCACGGCAGGCTGTCAGAGGCATTGTTCTCAACCTGAGAAGCCTTGCAAATTAGCCGGTTTCAGTGCCAGCTGCCAGGGCTAGGAAAGGAATGCATTGCTGGTGTTGGAAATGTGCGCAGGTACACGAAGGCTTTTTCGTTTTATGTGGACCTAAACAATAGGCTCTCACAGCTTTTGCTAAGCATTTTTGTTTTGTCCTGAAACGAGTCTCCACTGCAGGCTCAGCAGCCCTGTACACTATAAGATGATCACATTGTTTTTTTGTTTTTTGTTTTTTATAATGTGCAATAACTGCAGGTGACAAGTCAGATATATTTAACTTTGAAAGCTCATCCGTCTTGTGAGGAAATGCAGAATGTTGGGGAGCGGGACCAATTTGTGCGCACACAAAAGGAACAAGAAGAAAAGGGGTCACAATCTGTGTGTGTAAAACATCCAAGAGAAGGTGTGCTGATCTCATCTCCACTAAGATCAATATCCAGGATACATTATTTTGGCTGAGTATCTTTTATGTACATTAAAACCTTATGCCAGCCACTGTCAAAGAGACACACAAAGGCTGGAGTTCTTTTTTTTTTTCTTTTCCTACATTCAAAGGCAACATATCTCTCCATGGGATACGGCTTTTAATAGGCAGGTATTGAAAAGCAGTATTTGCTCAGACCTAAGAACAAAAGGCAGTATAAATGAGGGCTTCATTGGCTATATTAATAATCATCTGTGCCTTCTCCTTTGAGAGGCCCTGTGATATCGAGTATCATTAGACATGCAAATAACAGCTCCATTTTCCCATCCCTGGGATTAGGGAAGGAAAGAGAGAAAAATGAAGAAGAGGCATGGCTGTGGCAGAAACAATTAAGCCATCCTCTTTCGCGGAAGCACTTGGCAGCCGGCTTCAGACTGGTATAAGCGAGGCAGGGAGGTGGGATGGGTGGGGGGAGTTGGGGGGCCAGGAGGGGTCCTTTTGGCGAGGCAGCAACGTCAACACGCTTGTCTGAGTGAATGTGCAATTGCAGAGAGCATCGCTTTAAGATGTCAGATCACCTTGGAGTGGACGGCAGCTACAAGCACAAGCACTCCTCCTGCGTGTCATGATGCCACTATGAGTGTTTCACACTCTGTCTGGAGCAGCGAGGAGGGAGATGAGGAGGAGGAGGAGGGAGAACAAAGAAGGAGCACGGGAAAAGTGGGCAGGAGAGCGGAGACAGTCATCTCTGTTGTCTCATACGGATGGTGATGACATGTTCCTTTTATTGCCTCCCTCACCCCGAGCGGACGAACATCGAATGCATTACCACGTTGCCCGTAGATATAAAAACCCTCTGGCCTTCGTCCGTCACGTTAGACAAATATCCGAGGCTTTACATAATCGCATCCTTTGGCTAAACAGGGCAAACTTTTACATCACGTTACACCACTCTAACCGGGATTCAGCAAAAGAAACCGCCTCATCGGGACGAAGTGCAACTATAGATTTTCATAAGCTAAAGTAAAAGTCATTAACTCTTCCCTTCAGTGCTCTGGAACTGGGAGTGGGCATGGAAATTGCCTCTCATAAGCTACTTCCCTGATTCCCTCGTTGCCTTCACTTCATTTCTTGAGTTATCTTCATCTTTTCACTACTTTCCTCATACATAACAAAGCTACCAGAGGATAGGAGAAGAAAAAAAAAATCAATCTTTGTCTGTTAAAAGGTTACCTAAAGAAAAGTAAGAAAACAGGTTAGGCCTAGAGGGTATTCTAGCTGTAAGATCCAGAGGCTGAATTAAGAGTTTTTCTCTTTTTTTCTTTTCTTAAGACCAGGTAAAAACAGGTAGGTTCTGGTGTGTCAGGCTATAAAATAGAAGGAGAAAAGATCATTAAACACGTCAAAGGCTGGGAGAAGGATGAAAGTGAGCTCAGTCCATCACTCCTGGAGACATGAGGCGAGACAGTGAGTCAAAAAAAAAAAGAAAAAGCCAGTCGAAAAGTGGAAAAGTGACTCTGAAATGCTCACGTCTCCTCACATTTCTCTCTCTTTCGCTCCCTTTCCCTCTTTATCGCTCTCTTCCTCTTCTCCTCACTCTTGCTCTGTGTCTTTTTCTGGAATCGCCCATTGGTAATGTCAACAGAGATTTCACGGCACAGTGCCGGTGCATCAGCCGGGCTCACATTTCCCCTACCTGTGATTTACATCAGAAGAAGAAGAAGAAGAAGAAGAGGCTCACGGGGGATTTTGCATGCCAGCCAGGGGAGGTGGAGGTGGAGGTGGGTGGAGGGGGCTGTGTGTGTGAGGGTGGGTGGGAGGGTGGGAGGGTGTATCGTACCCTGGGGCTTGACACAGTAAGGGACTCTAACAATGGTGGCAGAGACCACCCAGCTGAGAGATGCTTTTACTGCAAAGAGAACCTGCATGAGTGCATTCAGGCCTCGACTCCTTAAATGTCACCATCCTCCATACCGAAGACCCAGGTCTGACTTATTCTGAGTTATTTCTGGCAGATTATGAAATAGGGAACACGTTTGTTGTTTATGGCTTTGAGGCTCTGAGTTGTTTGCACAACATGCAACCAAGTTGCAAAATGTGATGTTATTGAAGGCTTAAGTGTTTTTTTTTTTCCTGTTTCTCTGGGGTGTTTGTGACTCCCAAAGGTCAGAGAACTCATAACCAGAGGCGACAAGTCCAGAGCCCAACACGTACAATCACATACAGGTTGACGTGGCCTTGAGTCACCTGCTGCTGCAGGTGTTTATTCATTGCACATGACTGAAATGCTGCCAGAAAAGTTAAAAAAAGGAAGAAATATATAAATATACATAAAGTATTTATCAAAATAAAGGTACATATTTTGACCCCAGAGAAAAGAGTTAGTTATTAGTCAGAAATACGGTAAGAAGCTTGTGAAATTCCCTCTACATCATCATAACTGAAAGTCTTGTTCGGTAGAAAGGATTTATGATTATTTATCGTCTCATCAATCTCATCATTAAATCTCGTCTCATCATTACAATGGATGAGCATGTTCAGTATTATGTGTACGAAGCAATGCTAAAACAGGGAACGTGCTTTTATAGTCTGTTTGCACAACTCAACTCTATTGATCCTGTTTTTTTTTTCTCAAGAATCTTGTGAATTTAACCACTTTACGTCTTTGATTTTAATGTTTGTATCAGGTTCGTCAAAACGAAGAGATGGATCTCACTGTATATGATGAAATATATACATGAGTTTTCTTTTTTTATTTCTCATCATATTTATCAGATTTATCAGATTATTTATCAGATTTATCAATATAGATCAGTTTAGCTTTATTTCCCAAATATTCTGAACTATCCAAGTGTACAAGTGCTTGTGAAGACAATTGAAATACAATTTATGGCATTGAAAAGTGCTTCTTTCCTTCTGGTAAACCCACAAAACATAATTTCACCAGCTTTTTACACAGAAAACAGAGTTAACTGGATGACCAGGGGCCACATTTCTGTACTGTTGTGTTGCTAACCTAATTTCATTTCTCAATATTGTAATAAAAAAAAACACAAACTGAATTAAATGCATCTGTCTTATCTACATTTTTCCTTACTTGTGAGGTTTATAACTTGTGCGATACAACCCTTTCCTTTGAGTCCTCCATCTTATTAGAAATGACACTGACAGGTTACGTATTCGCCAATTTACCTTACGTGTGAATATGGGGCCATGATCACATTTGAAACCCCGTCATGTCTCACTCGCATGTTCGCAAGGGAAAGACACCAGTGGAGTGAGATGTGTTTCAATGCTTGTCATGTCCAGAGGTAATGAGTCGGGACACGGCGTTGGTACAACATGCCATTTGTCTTCCATAATAAGACATGAGAGCTCACAGACATTTGAAGGAAGTCTTCCTGGAAAGATGCACAGTGGAGCTTGCCAGGAAGCTTTTTTCTCTCTCAGCCAATGTGTGTGTGCTCTCTCTTATTGGCTTGTGTGTGTGTGTGTGTGTGTGTGTGTGTGCGTGCATATCTGTGTGTGTGTGTGTGTGTGCGCTTGTATGCGCATGTGTGTATATGTGTGTGTATTCTGCTTTGTTAAAATGTGCAGAAAATGCTGGCTGTGGTACACATAATTTGCCGTATGCCTGAGTGTTTGTGCCTGCGTGTGTTTGTATCTGTGTGTGCGTGTGTGCGTGCACACGTGTGTGCATGTGTGTCCCTGTACAAATGCCCCCCTCCCTATTACAGCTGACTGGTAGATGGATGCTGGCTGTCACACCTGCCTGACTTTGTTCCTGCCAGATGCGGAGGGGTCACAGGGAAAGCGCCCAAACACTCATCAATCTCAACCATTGTCCAACATTTTTTCGGCTCCGGCAAAAGCTTCCAATATCCATTTAGTCGCTCCAGATGCTGGCGAAAATGCTTACATACACAGAAATGGGGTGGCCAAACCTATTGACCTGCGCAATAGAAGCAAAGGGTGGATAATCTCTAAGAGGATGGGCGTATGTATGAACGGGAGTTTAACTTTGCGATTCCCGGGTCTGGGTCGCCATCGTCATTAGGGCTGCCAGTAACAGAAATTGAATTTGGTGTGTTCCCAAACGCTGCTGTTGAGCGCGGTGAGCGCGGTGAGCAAGTGCCAGTGTGTTCTCTGCAACCTGCGGTCTTTTCATTTAATAACATCAAAGCCAAATGGAGGAGCTTGGAAGTCGCTCTGGGATGAACCTGGAAGGTTTAAAAGACGCAGGCAGAAAAAAACAAAACAAAACCAATCACACGGGGCGCTTCCAACCGGCACCAAGCTACGCTAAAAGTTTGGCTGCGTGTCGAGAGAAAGCAAAATAATGTGCATTGTTTTGGTCGCAAATGCACAAAACTCAATTACTTTTCAAATACACTCCTGGCTTTATGCTTGTGCCACACAGAGAAGCCAGAAAAGTAATTTCCATTATTCTGGCTCGTGGAGAGTTTTTGCTGTTCCCTTGATAGGAAGCAGCACTTGAGTAGCCAATCCACTAATGCGGGGGAGCGAAATGTAGAAAGTATCAACCTGACAAATACATTTCTATCCTGCTGGAGGATTTTGGTTGAGTTTCCTGTCACAAAAAAAAAACAAAAAAAACAAGTGTGCTGATGAGTTTGAGTGTGAAACATTCATGCCATAGAGCAAAAACATGTGAGTGAGCAAACACTGCTGATACGAAACCTTGGAAATCAATCAGCTTGCAATTACAATTTGTTGGTCAACCAGAAAGATGTTTGCATGCATCTTTCTTTTTTTTTTTCCTTTTTGACAAAGCACACTCACTCAGGGTGCTAAAACAGTCCACAAGCAGTAATGGTTGTGAAAATACAGCTTCCCTCCTCTTCCTCTCAGCAGCAGTTTTTTTTTCTTACATTCTCACTCCTCAGCCTTTTCTTTCCATTTTTAATTCCCCCCTCTCCCTCCTCCCTCTCTCCCTCCTCTCCGAGCCTCCTGAGGGTTAGAGAAATAATGTACACAAACAGGCGAACGGGATAAGCACTTGTGTTGTTTACGGGTGGGGGGGTGGGGGGGTGGGGGGGGGGGGGGGGGGGGGGGGGGGGGGCAGGCTGAGAGAAATCATCACAGCGTGCCCACTTTAACGGAGGAGAAATCAGAAAGTTGGGAGAATTCCCTGCAGCATGCAGATGCACTTTGATGCTGTCAGTCACACGGTGAGGGGCTTTTGATTAGGCCTTGTCTAGCACGCTGAAGGCTCATGACCACACTTGGCAACTAGGAGCCATTAAAATCCCAGCAACTCTGGCTCCCTCCTCACCCCCTGCATGTCTCTTTTGTCCTTCTCCGTTCTCCTCCCGACCAGATCACCTGCCACGGCAGGCCTGAGACTTCCCATAGCACGATCAATAGCTTCCAAATAAAGTGCTTCAAATCAGTGCCCAGTTTAATCAGGTAGATATAAATATTCCTCACGTAACTTCTATTCAACCACGTCACACAAGGTAACTTCATTTCACTTTCTCCTTAGGAAATTTAAACCATAAAATACAGTGAACTATGATGAATGGCATCACATTTAGCTTAAAATGAGCTGTCTCACATGTTGCAATATTAAAATACTTTTTTATACATTAGAGGAGCAACAGCTGCTATGTATTTAGAGCGCTTTTGTGGCCTTTTGCAAGCAACTCTGAAATACAAGAATTATAAAGTGGAAGGAGTTCATAACTCATGACGTGTCAAACCTAATGGACATGATTCACCCAGAGTTACTCTGCAGGACATTCACATATTGTTTGCTCCAATACAGAATACAATTGAGAGACTGTTTGATGAGTGATACATTCACTCTTCATCGTTCACGCCTTGTACCTGAATAGTGTGACAAATACATACTGGTTTGCCTCGAATGTCAGCTTCACTTTTCTTTTTCTGCCTTATTTTGTTTGATGCCAATAAGTATAGCCGAACACACATGGACACATTTCTTAGATGAGAATTGAATTTCTTTATTTTTTCCTTTAAGTGTTTTCAGCTTTATGAAAAGTCAAAATGCGAGTGTATCTCCATGATGTTTGGTGGAGTAGTTTGACTCAGCACACACCAGCACAGTTCATCTCTATTTTGCACTATATTGTGCTTTTTCTTAATGTACTTAATGTAACATCATTTGGTTATACAGAGTTAAACAAACTTGAAGAACCCTGAATGGATATGTCTTAATGTCAGTGTCAAGTTGATATTTCTTATTATGGAATATGTTACTTTCAGTTGGACTGATGGGAGATGGACTGATACTTATACAGTACCTTGGTCTTCACAAGCTTTGAAAGTGCTTTCAAGACACAAATGTGCTATGTTTCTGTTTTTTTTTTTTTCAAATGAAAGGAAAATGTTTAAGCGATATTTTAGATTTTAGATTTTAGTTTTATCATTTTGATGTTTCTATAATAATTTTTTTGATGGTAATATTTAGGTTTTACACACGGGATATGACCCAGTGTAATGTCTTAACCTCATTCACTCTTGCTCACACGCTGGTGGCAGAAGCCACATGCCCACATGGTCCATCTGCTCAACCATGATGTGTGATCGTTCACACACCACATCATCCTCAAAATGCTGACTTTATTTTACATAATTTCCTGTGCAGCATTCAGACCTGTAGAGAGACAGGCCAGGGTTCAACGAGTGCATAAAACAAAAACAAAAAAAATCAGCATCTCTGAAAATCTCAAAACCAACATCAAAGTGCAAAGCGAATACTCAGCGACAGACAGACAGTGAACTGGTGGCAGAGAGAGGCTCACAGAGACGATGACACTTCCACTTTGCCGCCCACTTCCCGGCATGGCCACACTTCCTCTCTGCCTCTTCTTTTTGCCGAGTTCCCGGGGACATCTTCCAGGCATGCTGGGTGTCACAACAGACGGATGACTAGTTCCTGTAGCACCAAGACTTTTCTCCCCTCTCACATTAAACTGTCACCCCCACCTCCCACCCTCCCACTCAACTTCCTTCATGTTTTTTTTTTTTTTTTCTGGCTTGGAAATTCATGCACACACACATACACAACCACACATTCACACATAGAGGCTGAAACCAGTACAAACATCCATGCCTCTTTTTTTCCTTCTGTGACTTACACTTAGTGGGGGGCCAGTCACCATCATCCCGTGATCCAGCTGGGTCCAGTTGGGAATTGAATTGAGAAGAAAACGTCCAGCTCCAAGTATTTGAAAACCTTTTGGAATTTCAGATCTGCTGATCGGTTCCATCTATTAAATCAACTCTTTTCTGAGATCAGAACACCGCGTCATTGCTGTCATTTTGTGCTGTGAAAAGTGTTTGAGACACAATGAGATAATGACCTGGAAACTTAAAGAAAGCTGTAGGTAACCAACAGTGAAATCTAATTACACTGCCCCCTGGTGGTGGGAGGTGGTATTCCCATTTGTGTGCACAGCCTCCTCAACCCCGAATGAGTGTTCTCCATATTTCGCCCAGTAAGATCATGTATATGACTTGAAAAGAAACAGAATTGGAAAATATCCAACCCTACCTGAGTGTGTGCATGTGTGAGCTGAACAGATTAACATGCTAAAAAAGGTCAGAACTACTGGATCTTATTGACACAGCCTTGAAAAATACGGTTGCTGCTTTGTGAAATCTGTTCCGAAATGATCCCAAAATACTCGCAGCTTGTTTTACAAACTGCATGTCTGACCTCACACGGCTGCGGCTACACTTTGTAAGGTATGAATGATAAATGAAGAGCAATGTCTTGCTGTGAGTGAGTGCAACAAAATAAGAAAAAAGAAGAAGAAAGGACAACCAATCCCATATGCACTCACACACACACACACACACACACACATACACACACCACACAACCTTGAGCTGTGTGCCCAAGCAGCTCTACTACCAGTAATTATTGCTGGGGACAGTTACAACCACTGCCAGGAAATAATCATAAGCAGCCTATTGCTCATTTCCAATCATTGGAGAGCAAATTTGAGAAAAAAGAAGAAAAAAAAATTGAGCATAAAACAAATGTCACCCTCAGGACAACACCACAACAAACAGAATTTTCGATAGAGGAGAAAACTATGGAAAACGGATAAAAACGTCTTGCCCAGAGAATTCAAGACTTGGCCCATATGAAAGCAGCGTGTACTTACAAATCAAAATTTGCAACCCATTTTTCTCTTGTTTACACTCCTGTAGGGGACAGTGGCTTGTTTTTGTCCCTCGCTGGAGTGTTTCTGAAATTAAACCAGTGGCTGAACATATGCAGTGACTTTCACTGGAAAAGAGGATGTCTACGTACCAGCAGAGCACATTTCATTCTTATCAATACTCGTGCATTAGAGTTCATTTGCAAAACCGCATTAACGCCTCTGGTAAAATCTAAACCTCCTCTGTCTCTCCTTTAAGTCCCTCATAAATCTCTGAGCATCCATCCTTTCCAGCACAGACTCCTTGCAGAGAGATACAGTTTGATTTTTTTCTGGTATGACAAAAGGACAGGGGGTAAAAAGCCTCTTCCAGTATTACATCTTTTCTACTTTATTACCAGTCTTCTGGGAAGATGGGAGGAGGAGGGGGGCAGTTTCGCTGCCCAGCTATCTGTTTACATTTTCTTTACAAGACTATATTGGAATTATAATTGTGTTCTATGGCACCTTCTTTTGGTGCTTTGCTCTGTTTAAAGGTCCTGTGGACCTGGGGAGATGAAGAAAAATGGACCCCTTTTGAGGGATTCGATTACTGTGGAAGAAAATGCAGCTGCACACAGGTCCTTTTTTTTTCCTTTTCCCCCTTTCTGTTTTCCTCCAGGTGCCAATCTCTCGGGATGCTCAATATTAGAGCTGGAGTGGCGCTGGAGCAAACACAACAGTTTCAACACACAAAAAGAGACAAAGAAAGAATTTCGCTGCAGAATTTGGATGGAAAATGTTCTGTATGAGATAAGTTACAAAGGATATAGAATTCATGATCAGCTGCCTCCTCATTGCTTTATTGACTGTTGTGACTCGGGGTGTCTGTTTCTGTCTCATTAGTTTATTTATTTTTCTAGTTACATCTCTGTAGACATTTGACATTACCTTGAGGTAGAGAAATCATCTGGCCTCCAAACACACACACATATTTCAAAAGACTTTGAGAAGTTAATTAAAATTAGAATATTAGCAAACCCCTGTTTTATCATAGTTTTATCATGCCAATGCCGGGAAGAAATTAATAAAAAACACCTTATCGCTGGTCACAACATGAGGAAACATATTCAGGTGACACACAGCATAAATATTCCATCACAATTGCTGATATTCCTGCAACTCAACAACATTGCATAGTGCAGTGGAGTGAGACAGTGAATTTGTATCTTTAATAATGTTTAGAATTAATTAAAATGCAAAGCCATGGGCCCAGAGTGCAACCACAGGTGGCGACGAAAGGGAGCTCAGACTCTGTAACTCACGTCTCAACGTTTAACTGATGATTTCGGCTTTTATTATTATTTTTTACTACAACCATATAATAAGATGAGTTTATTTTTTATTATTTATTCATCTATTTTTTACACAACAATTTCCTGTGTAATATCATTCTATCAATAAGTAATTACTTGCTTGGCAAATTGCTGTGCGGAATGTTCATCGGAGGGGAGAAGATCCATATCAATTGTTCATTTGCATAATGCAAATGAATTCACAGAGAGGAGGAGGGAAAAAGAAAAAGAAAGACAACTGTGCTGCCACTGCTGACAGTCAGATACCAACTGGAAAAGTGCCTTGACTTACGGAGCAGCACAAAGGCCTACAGCGTTTTCCTGTGAGGAGCAGGAAAGTAAACAGAGTGTAAGCCGAAAGCTGATGGGATAATTTTGTTTTGTATAGCTTTTTTTTTCTTGGATATTGTTTCACAATTCTTTTCACTTGTTTCATCAAGTGAAAGAAAAAAAGAGCAACCAATATTTGACAAGTGGATCAGGGTTTTGTGAGGCAAGTTGTGTCCAATTGTTGGAGCTCAGGCATTAGCAGAGGATGAGCTACCCGCCACTCCATTAGGCTTTCCCCTGATACAGCAACACCATTTTAGCCCCCCCTCCTGTTTACTTAATATGCAGGATCCGGCCCCGTCTATTTGCTTCTAATCAACTGATAAGACGAAAGGCCTTTTCTACGGCCCCTGGAGGATGAAAACCAAACTCCTAATGGTCATTAGTAGCAATTATGTGCCGTAACAGGCAATGCCTGCTCTGCTTTTGCTGTGTTGGCTACTAAAGGCACATGCAGATCCACTGTGTACGCGAGGGACCCCGAACGCAACTCCGCTGCACTCCAATGTACTATCTCTAGGGCGAGGCCAACCACGGCCCATATTTGATGAAGGGAACGTTTTGTTTCCTGTGTTGGTAGCAGCGTGTCTGCAGCTGTGTTTCCATTCCATTTTTTCTGTCAAATGAAAGCAATATTTCTGAGATGTAGGTAAAGTGCGATTGCCACTTGTAGGTATTTGCATGGAAGAGTGAGGCATAATATTTGTAAAGTCTGTTCTAGCAGCTTCTCATAATTTTCATAAAAATCACAACATATTGCTTGGAATGTCCTCTTTTTGGGCTCCAAAATCGAATCAGAACCAAAGAAGACTTTTGATTGAGAGGCAAAATGTCTTTGAGTCCCGAACAGAAGTTCACTGCTTTTTTTTCTTTTTTTTTCATCACCTTAACTTCTGAGACAAATCATTGTTCAAATGCAATTATGACTTGTACTGTAGGTGTCTCCATTAAAGGTCAAGGTATGACTCCAGTAGCATATTCCAGTAACTTTTCTACATTTTCTAAAATTGAAGATGGATCTCCAAAACATTTCATGTCTCCATAATTTTACTCCATATTTCAATTAGATTTAAAATACTGCACCATTTTTCTTAAAGGGAACTGTTGTTTCCATCACACTTTTGCAATAACCTTCAAGATCAACACATCAGATAAAACACTTTGTGAGTGAGTTAGAATGCTTTTCTTGTACGTTTAGGTGATTCCATTACTAGTTTTTTTTTATTGTGATATTTTGCATTTTTGTTTTTTGCATTTCTGGGAGTGATGGAAATGCACCTAATGTCTTCACCCCATTCACTCTCTTTCACACACTGGTGGCAGAAGCTGCCCTACATGGTCCATCTGCTCAACCGGGATGTTTGATCATTCACACATAGCATCATTCTTTTTCCAGTACCAGTTTCACATTGCTGTATTTGGGTTTTGTGCTTTTCAGGGATAATAAAAGGGCACCCAGTGCACCCAAATGCATGACTGAAAACACCTCCCTGCACCGCTCCGCTCAGAAAGCATCATTAGCACAACAGTCTGTAATTGCGGCGTTGTCAAAGGCATCTTGAGGACACCACATGAAGCTCCAGTGTGTCCATCCCGGCACGCCGCTGCAGCAGCAACGCCGCCCAATTAGCTAACTCAGCTCCTTTGCTAAAGGATTCAGGGAGACTTGTGATTTTTATGCAAAACCACCAAGATCAAACGGCCTCTGCCCTAATCCCTGGAGTCGAACCTGGGGAGTGTGATCCTTATCGACAAACGCTGAGCTGCTGCAAAGTAGGATCCCATTACATATGCACAGAGACCTTTTTGACATGCATTTTCCCTCCACACCAGTGATGCAACAAAGGCATAGAAATCCCGCTCCTGTTTTTTGTATTGCAAATGTTAGCACACACATTGTGTGCACAGCAACTCGTGATCCGAATCCTGCCTATAGTCCTGATGTGGTATTTGTCAAGGTAATACAGCGCACTCAGGTAAATCCCACCATCCTATTTTCATCTATGTGTTGAACGGGATATGATCCGTTTATGAATCCAGTGAGATCATTTCTAAGAGGCTTTCTATGTAAATGGGATATTATGGATATTACGACTTTGGTCGTGCTAAAACTGACGTTGAAGCGACATCACACGCTCAATCCCTTTGTCTTCATCAGATGGACCTGAGCGGCAGCAGCATGTCCTGCGAGCACAGCAAGTGTACTGTCAGATTCAGCTGTGTAAACAGGTCAACAAAACAGCCTCGCACAAACACACACACACACACACACACACACACACACACACACACACATAAGGAGCACTCAGCAGTGACGAGGAGGAGGCCATTGTCGGAAAACTAATAAAGAGGCAGTGTGTTGCTGTGGTGCTGTAATTACACATCACAGGATATCAGCCTGCTATTTATGAAAACATCAGGCATCAGGAAAGAAGCAAAGGTCATCAAGACAGATATAACATTAGCATTTTGACTGCACGTGTGGATACTTGAAAAACTGACTTAACTTGTGTGTGAATGTGCATGTGTGCACATGCACAGGTACACAGACAAACCCCAAATAGATAATGTCATGTTTTCTTATCTGGCTACTCAATGGCACATATAGACAATGTGTGTGTTTGCACGTGCCTGGATGCTGCTGTGTGTGCAGAGAGAGACACTGATAAACACGCCACATCTTGGCAAGAGGTGATTCGAGCAGACACTGGCTTCTGCAAACACTGGGAGTGCAACACAGATTGAGATGAGAGGAAAACCAAGGATCTGCACAACTGTGTTTTCATCCATACTCAAAAAAAGGTTCCTTAAAAATGTCATGTGATGTTCAATGGTTTCGTACAACTGTGTTAAGAAGCAACTGCTAAGACACTCTTCGCGTTGACTCTATGGCATCAAATCAGTTTTGACTCACTTCACCTTACCTTGATCACTTCATTAGAACAATCCTACTCTAATCAGCTAAATCAACTGATAAAGTGAAGTTAAAATTGAGCACCTTAGGAGCATTGAGTGCAACTTCACTTCACATCATGTATTTTAGCTGATTAAGTAATTCACTTAAGCTGCATTATTATTATTAAGTAAGTAAGTATTATTACTTACTTGATGGTATTGAGTCAGTGCTAAGAAATTGAGTACTAGGAGTTATTGAACACTTGGTAATCCTGTGGATTTACTGTATGTATATACTGTACTGATATACTGGATATATATATATATATATATATATATATATATATATATATACAGTATATTTTTTTCTTCTTCTTCTTTTTTAAGTGCAGATGGATGGAAGCTACATACAGTGGTGTTTTGTAGGGTTGGTCCAGGTCGTTTTTTTTTTTTCCTCTTTCGATGACAAATCATTCAAAACTCTGTGGGGCCATTAAAATATTGCTGCCTCACCGCAGCTGCTCCTCGTCTTCATCAGCTAACAGCAGCGAGGCGGCCTCGTGACGCAGATAAAGCAGAGAAAGTAGCATAAAAGGGCAGCGTGCCATTTGGCAGTGTGCTCCTCTTCTTAGAGGCGAGAGGAGTCATCTCATGAGACTCAGAGGGGGGTTCCCTCCAAGACACCGCTCCAGCTTCTTCTTTTTTTTTTTTAAATATAAAGCATCTTCTTGTTTTGACTCAGTCTCAGTTCCGAAAGAAAATTTCCTAAAAGTATAATACTGCTGACTAAGTTGCCTGTTTCTTTTCCTCCCCCCAGCTCCATGGAGAACTCAAATTGAAGGATGGAAAAAAAGCATAATTTCCACTGTCATTCAGCAAAAGCAAAAACATATTCACGACAAACACATGAATTAATAAACGTACAGCGACATGGTGATGCTGCTGCTGCAGCTGTGTGGACTCTCGCTGTGATCTCGCTGCATCATCTCCAGTGTCCACCCACAGACGCCCAGGTTAACCGCTGAACTGGAAACTCTAAATTGCCCGGAGGTGTGAATGTGAGTGTGAATGTGTGTTTGCCCTGCGTGCAGCATGGCAGGCTGTGCGGGTGGATCCCAGTGCATGCTGGGAGAGGTGCCAACCCCCTGTGACCCTGCAGGAGCAGCAGAATATGCTTGGAAATCACTGTGATAATCACTGCCGCATTTACGCACTGTTATGTGTCATCTTTGCATTTTAGAATATATAAATAAAGCAGATGTCATGTTTTTTTCTTACTCTACATTTCTGTATATTTGTCTTGTTCAGTCACAACCTCCAAAACTTGAAAAGGTCAGTTTCCAACGAAGAAAAATATTTGACTTAAATTGCAGATGGAGCTTGAAGCTTTGTCCATATTTCCACAAATACATGAAAACATTATTTCATCTCATGTTCAAACTCGAGAGAAAAAACAAAGCATTGCAAAATCGCCACATCAAAGTTCATATTTCCATACAAAACAATGTGCGTAAAAAAGACGGGGAAAAAAAATCATCCTCAAATACTGTTAAGAAAAACATCAGTGTTCATTATTCTTTATAAAACACTCCAGAGGGTTTAATCTTGTATAATGTCATCATCTAATTATAAGATAGCAACCTACACAGCCCTACTCCATTCAAACACTTTGATGACTTAACTAAATGTTCTTGTCCAACGTTACACCAGTCCAGTCTTTCATCAAACTCATCTGCGATGATGTTACACTAATTGGATGTTCTATTATTCATAATAGCAGAAGTTTTTCTTGGAACTCCGTCTTTCATTAAAACACAATGGGGAGGGCTGGGCATTAGCAAAAGATTTGTTTCATATTTCATCAGACAGGCCAGCGGTGCATGTCCAACAACAACAGGCAGTTGTGACTGGGATAAAGGCAATTAGCCAGACTTCAATAACAGACGGCCTCTACCCTCTAAAAGCTTTTCACATGTTTCTGGCATCCCCTGCTCTGTGTCCCTAAACACCTCATTTCATTGCCGTCAAGAGAGGAAAGAGAGTGCAGCTGAGAGAGAGAGAGAGAGAGTCTAAATAACATGCCGTGTCCCTCGTTGTGCACACCACACGGACAGATGACGACTTTTCAAGAACAATGTAGGCATCCTGCACACTGGGCACTGATTCCCATTAAGCATTCATGATTGATCTGGATTTTATAATATAACGTTTTGAATTTTTCATGCATGTAACCCACCATCCCCACCTCCAGTTCCCCAGCCCAACTTTTTTTATGATCTGAGAGGGGGGATGGATTAATCAAACGTAAAAAGAAAAAAAAAGGGAAAAAAAGTAGAAATTGTGTCACTTTCACACACACACACACACCAAGAAGCATGTGTTTGCATCACCACCACCTGCTCCTGATATCCAGGGTATATTTTCTTGGAGCCGGATCATTTATAAAGCTCAGGCTAGATGTATCACACACACCTCAGAGGAGGGGGAGGTGGAGGAGACATTATTGGAGGGATACAGGTGTCTTCACATGTAGAGTGTAAGCAAGGTTGGAGAATAAAGCAAGGGGTGTGTGCACTTGTGTGCTTGTGTGTGTGTGTGTGTGTGTGTGGTTGGGTGGGTGGGTGCTGCCCTTTTACGTTTCTTGCCTCTCCTCCCTTGGCTATTATTTCAGCTATCTTTTTGTTCTTTCTGCAGAAGGGATCATTAAACCGAAATAATTCATTTGTGAGAAAGGTCAAAGCCACAGTCTGTTGGCACCCAGATACTGGAGTTTCGGAGTGGTCGTTTTGAGAAAGAGAAGGAGACAGAGCAAGGGGAGGAGGTGCAGAAGGAGGGAAAGCCATTGATTCTTTTTGTGTGTTTTTTTTTTGTCAACTCCGTGATTGAGGTGAGCAACCTTCTGTCTTCAGCTCGGCAGCAATGATAATAATCATCTCTAATGCCTCTTATAGGTAAAGACACCGATCTTCAAGTAAATGTCACGTCCAGTGTTTACCAAGGCCAATTTGCTGTAATCACACTACGTTGTATGAAGGAGTGCAGACACAGGAGGGGAAGTAAGAAAAAAAAGAAAGAGGAGGGGGTTGAGGACTGTCATCTTTTAAGCGCCAGAAATAGGCTCTCACCCCCCCTCCTCCTGCTCTTCCCATTCCAAAACTCCCTCCCCATTGTCTCTCCTGCTCCAACCCACGTGTGCTCCCAGCTAACCGTGAAGCCAAATGCACATCCAGCCGCACAATAACAACATCCATTCTTAACAAGATTACTCCGGCAGTCCCAGTTTGGCTGATGGGACATGTATGGGAGCAGAGGCACGGGGATAAGCTGCCTGCAGCCGCCTGCAGCATTTCACATATGCATGCGAGGCTCTAACCATAGGAGAGGACCAGCTCGGGGGAGTCGAGCCAAACGCCAGAGTGAGAGTGAACTGGCAAATGGAGCCGGAGTCTTTAGCTGCTACGGCTGCTGCTGCTGCTGCCCACAACTACTAAGTAAGAGGCAAGGGCCAATTAGCAGGTTTCAGATAATCATAATCTTTTGATTTGTATAATCTGATTAGAATAATTGTAACCTCATTTGCTGCTGCCGCCGATGCTTGGCCAGTGTTTTGACTGAGGGGAGCTTAGTCTGGATTCATGAGTGAAGCAGAATGTCTGACATCAGGCGCTTTAATGTGTCTGTCACTGCCTCCAGAGCTGCAATGATTGGTCAATTTATCGTTCATTAAATGACCGATTAAACCATTTTAAGCATCGAAGAGTCGATTTCAGCAGTTTTTTGAGAATTGTTTCAAGTAATTGTCAAAATTCTCTGATCTCGGCTTGTGAACGAAAGTTTAATATTGCTGAGGTGAGGACAAAAAAGGCATCGATGCATACATATATACATATGTATACAGTATATATATATATATATATATATATATATGACGATGGGGTGAAAATTAACATGATACTGATGGTAAGTAAAAGAGAGAGATAATCTGGGATGAAGAGGAAGAATTTAAGGAAAAATCCCACATTTTGCAAAGAAACCAGACTAATTTAGCCATCGCAGTGCACGAGCCAAGCGTTTGAGGTGAACTGCTTTAATTCTTATAAATTAGTTAGAGCAAAGTTCGAGGCAGAGTGCCAGATGATTTAGCCTGCTAAGCGCTCCACCTCTGCACAAGCAGCCCAGGCCAAGCCCGGTGAGCAAGGGAGCGAGGGAGGGAGGGAGGTAGGGAGAAAGAGAGAAAAAGATGAAGAAGAAGAAGAAGAAAAAGAAGGCAATGGAGAGCAGTTAAAAAGAGGGGGCTGCTAGTGGAGATGGAGGGAGGAGGTGGGGACAGACCTAATGAGACGTGAGGGCTTTTCCTGGATTTTGCACCATAGAGTTTGCCACCGTTGACAGACAAACACTGACATGGGAGGGAGCTAATCGCAGCAGCGCAGTCCAAGGTGAAACCATAAAGGGGCCATTTGCTATGAATTAGCACTGATGTAGAAGCGGAGGAAAGTGGCCCCAGCGCGAGCCGCTCACTGTACAACACGAATTTAATCACACTGAGCCGCAGATGTGAGTGATAGCAGCGAGCTTGTTATTTTGCTCAGGGACTCCTGAAGCTTGTGTGAATGGATGTGCTTTCCTGTTACATTATAATTGCAGCTGATGCATGTACACAAGAGAGCTTCTAGGGATGGGACGGGACGGGACACGTCACGTCATGCGCCTCCTCACGATACACTGAGCCGAAACATGATTTTTGCTCCCCTAAGAAAACACACACTGAGAAAATGAAGCTCAGGATTTAATGCATAGTTGTTGCCATGTCAGTCTATGACAGCGCTTCACGTTAATGTGAGCGTGAGAGCAACATTTCAAAAATGAAATGTGCCAATAAACACTTTTTCCTGACAGGCTGATAAAAACAAAACCACCTGGTGATAACATTTAAGATGCAAGTGACGACAATAGCTTTCCCGAAAGAAGAGTCATAACACCACAAAAGGTGAAGTCACCTGCAGGTTTTGAAATGCCACAAATTTCTGCCGCTTCTCCTCAAAAAAAACACACACATATAGAGCTATTTAGAGAGAAATCTGTCATAAATATCACCACGGTGCAGACAGGCCCAGCAAATGTTTGTGTGTTTGTGAAAATACAGCAGCCATAAAGAGTCACAGACACAGTGTATTTACTGCTGCGCACATAACACTCATGTCTAAATATACTCCAACCCGGGCCTGCGTCCGTGCGTCTCATTTCAGCCTATAAAGCTCACGAATGGACACCATACACAGCTTGTTAATGGGAACCAGGATGACAACACAAAACCATAGACAACCTGTCAAGCTCTTTGAGGGCAGCACTAATGTGATCCCACAGCTCTATCAGAGCCACCGCCGGGCCTCGTGTTTTATTACAGACCGGGAGGGACAGACAGCGCCACAGATTGGAAAGGAAGAGGGAGACTGTGACCATGGCCCATTGATATAATGGCCCTGCCGGCATTAGTGATATACAGTACAGGTGAGCCTCTTGGAGAGAGGGAGAGAGGGAGAGAGGGAGAGAGGGAGAGGGGGGGGCGGTTACACTGTGTGTGTAGAATCATAGAGAGTTAGAACGGGTGAAAGCAAAGGACAGAGGGAAGCTGGGATGTTGTGTTTTTTTCTAAATTAGACAAGGAGGGAATGGAGATCTAAGGGCTGAGACGGAGGAGCGGCTGCTGCTGCTGGAGTAGCAGCTCAATATGGATCTTTGTGGTGCTGCCTGAAGAGAGATTACAGAGCTGAATTCCTGGAGCCGCTGTGGGTGTGAGAGAAACCAAATGAAATGAAATAAAGGTCCGACAAACATTGAAAGGCTCTGTTTCTTTTTTTCTTTTTTTTACCCCTGGATGCATGGAGGGTATGGGAAATGACAGCAATTTCATTCACTCACTGTGGCACTGAAACCTGTGCCTAATTTGGGCTATATTTCAGAATTTATTATATCTGAGCCAATGCTTATAATTTATGTGTCAAATTGGCCATCAATCACTGGCAATAATTCGGCTAATATTCTCGTTAACTCCCACTCCTCGTCCATCAGTCAAAGGCAGAGCCAGATATCCGCTCAATTGCCAGAGTCACAGTAAATGCAGATTAAGGTGGTTGAGTGGGCGGAGGATGGGGTGGAGGGGGGTCCCTGCTAATCAGAGGCCACATCGGCACAACTCAGTCAAGACGGGAGGGGATCAATCTTTGATCTGCTGTAAACCAGTGATGGCCGGGCCACTGGCACGACTGGAGAGGCTCTGGATGCGTTCAGGACTCAATCTGGTCTTAGCTTTGCCTCGCTGCCTCGCATCACCAAAGCCAAACACTTGGAGAAATGTTTTAACAATGTCATTGTACCCCCATCCCGCCAGCCCTGGAGGCGAGCTTAGTCGGGCTCAAGAGTCACTCTCTCCATAATCAGCCCGTCACAGAGAGAGGGAGAGAGAGAGAGAGAGGGAGAGGGGGAGGAGGTGGAGGTGGATGTGAGGGGTGGGGGTGGAGGGGACGAGAGGCAATCCAGCTGAGCAGTAGCTCGCTTCAGTATTTATAGACTGATGTCCCACATCTTGTATGAGCAGTGCAAAGTGCTGAAAAGCAACAAAAGCAACAAAAAGGTCTGGAGTGATTTAAAAAAAAAAACTATCTAAAAAAAAAAAATACAGGTTTGTTCAGACCCCTGAATGTGACGATAGCTTTTTAGTGCCATGGATGCCTTACTTGACTGGATGCACCATTCAGGTAAATTCAATCGAAACAAACACCAAAGACACCTGCTTTTTTTTTCTCTCCAGGGTGAGGAAGTGATTTCTAATCACCGAATACACCTCTAAAGGACAAAAACAAGACCATCTCGGTCAACTCGGCACTTGTAGGAGTTTCTTCAGTTTGGGGGAAGGAGCACAACATTGTGTAAATCACAGAGTGTCACCTCTGCAAACACCCTGCAGATGGATGCTGCACCAATGTGAAACTACTGTGGCCCTTTGTGTCTTCTTGTTGGGAATCCTGTCAAACAGAAAAACAGCAGAAAGGAGCTAATGTTTCTTTCCACCAAGCACACACACACACACAGACACACACACACACACACACACAAGACTTTTTTTTTAATCTTCCGGACATATCAGTATTCTTTGCTGAATCAATAATCAAAGCCTTCCCCTCCCTTATCCCATATTGCTGTCAGTCGGCGCAATCTTGCAGTTCAGCCTGAATTGATGAATATTAATGGTTGATTATCAATTCCCTTTGTGCTAGAACACATGCAATGCCGTGGCGGATAAAAGTGTTGGACAATGGAAACGAGGGATCAGTCAATTTACCACATCTGCAGTACAATTCGGCCGACTGGAACCCATCATTATCAATCCTCACGCACCATATGCTAAATGACGGCAGGGAAGTGGTAGAGCGTGGAAAAGTTTCTTCTTCTGCCATCAATCTGGCTCGCACTACAAAAGGAAACACATTCTGATCCCACTTTGATGCAAACCCAGCAATTTGTTCAATGTTCGTTGACTGCTCTAAGGCAATATTTTGCCTTTAATTGCTCAACGTAAATAAGACGCTTTCTTCATATGTTGGATAATTGAAATAGCATTGACTGAGGAGATGACGTGGGTTTGGAAACTTGGCTGTCATTGTGGATTGCACAGGCCTCGTGCCACAATAAAAGAACAATGTCCTTCAACAATATTGCAACGAAGCCCTCCTTTTGTTTCAAAAAACAAGGCTGCACTTTTCTCTGATGGCTGTGCAGTGGCAAATCGAGGGCTGCTTTGCCTAAAATTACCCTCTGCTTGCCGTCCACTGGTCTAGATGAGAGTCCTCAGTCTCTGAAGAGCTATTCCCCCTCTTCGTTGGTCGTCAACAACGAACAAGTGCCCCCCCCCCAAACTCTCTTTGGGCTCTTGGAGTGATACGCTCATACCTACCTACCTACCTTCACACTCCATTTGCCTATTTCTATTCTTAATGACGGGTTATTTCTGAACGCTTCCCCGGCTCATGATGAGTAATCCTAAAATCCCTTCCAACACCGTGTTCGCTTTAAGCTACAGCCGAGCAACAAGCTTTCACAGCTGTCTCCCCTGCTTCACTTTAACAGGTACTGCGTGTCTGCCTTTCCCCGACACCAACCCAACAGACGGGGGCTGACGAGCGTGCCGCTCAGCGCATCACAATGTCAAGAGACGACGCGCCGGAGAAGAACAGCGAAAGGGATGGATGCTGTCACACCTCGCGGCCGTCCTTCTCGCTCTTCCACACCTCTGCCTGCTTTATGCTAATCGCCTCTACCGAGAGAGAGAGAGAGAAAAATGAGAGAGCGTGCGCACGTGTGAGAGAGAGAGAGAGAGATAGAGAGAGAGAGAGAGAGAGAGAATGACACAGCGTTAAAAATCGATGGCACAATCTCTCTTTGTCCCTCTTGCAAACACTATCTCTCAGTCTTGTCGTCGGTGTAGTGGAAGGGAGCCCGGTCGCAGACAAAGATCGGGGGAGAGGGAGAGGAGGGGAAGAGGAGGAGGGGGGGTGGCACGTATAATTAAACCCCGGCGCGCACCAGCGCCACAAAACTAAAGGGATGGGAAAAAGTCCAATCTTGGCTTGGACCTCCTCGATAATAGGGGCCCTGCAAACACAGAGACACAGACCACCTCGCGCGCAAGCTGAGGAAACTGTGCAAGATACACGGAGCTGTGTGACCCATTTGAATCACACCACCCACCCATTTGATTCATTTTTTAATTAGGCGTGAGAAACACAGAGAAAAAGGGAAAGAAAAGGAGACACAGAGAGAGATTTATAGTCTGAAACCAGTGCAGTGCCATCTTTGGTTTAACATAGGACTTATCTTGGCTCTGCCAGGCATACTCATGAGCACTTAACCTTGCAGTGAACGCAACCCATCATCATCGCTCCGCAAAAGGCGAGGCAAGTTCTTCCTCACCCAGAGCTGCCCCCCCAACCACCTCCACCATCACCACCATCACCACCACACACCCACACACACACACACACACACACACACACACACACACACACACACACACACACATACACACACACAGACACAAATACACACATACTCTGTCTTTTCCCATTTCTTTGCATGTCCTTCAGCAGCAAGATGCTCATGCCTATAACCTGTCCTACAGTCAAGTTTGTTGCAAAGAATTACTGAGGCCTTGGGAGGAAGCATCTTTGATGAGCTGGGAGCAGTTTGATTTTGTGCAACCAAGTAACTGCTATGAAATGTCAACAACAAGCTGCTCGGGGTAGGTTTGGGTTAGAGGCAGAGACATGATAGCAAATAGGTAGACCAAGAGTTTCCAAGTTGAAACTATAAGTAATTGCGTGACGGCATCTCGCAGTGGAGATTGAACCTCTAAATTCCAGGTCACCATGGGCACTGGTGAGTGTTTGTTTGTTCTAATGAGCAACCATTGTAGAATCCAGCAGAGGCTTCCTAATTGACTCGCTTGAAAAATTAATGCATCACTTAACAGCATTTTTGTGTTCGTATGGTATTTAGCAAACACAGGTGCAAATCCCACATGCCAGGAGATGTTTAATTGATGCAGCCATATGACAATGCTCACGGTGGAACAAAGAAAAACACAAAGAGAAGTATTTGCTTGGATGAGAAGGGACACAGTTATTTTTTTTTTCTTATCCTTGTTATATAAGATGTACCTTTATGTTTTCTTTTGTCTTTTTTGTTTTTTCATCAGGTGCACTGAGGTCTGAGGGGCTTAACTATATCCCACGTAATATGTGATAAACAAGAAAGCCACACTCAGCAATTATCAAGTATTAGGCACAAAACACTGTTTGCAAAAGCTATTACTGAACAAGATCAAATATTATGCTTGATGGCCTGCATTGCTGCCCATGCCAAAGTGGCTGGGCCATATTCTGGGGGAGTGAGGTGGGCAAGCGGGAGCGCGAGCGAGAGAGCGAGAGAGTGAGAGTGGCTGCCAGCCTGACTCTCCCCAGGTGAGTCCCAGCAATGAGCTGTGAACAAGCTGCTTTGGCCCGGCTGGCCAGCAGCCTCCCCCTCCCCTGAAACCTGCCCGACACAGGCCAGGGAGCAGGTGGCCCTTAGCCGCAGGATTAGCCCGCAGTCCTGTTCATTACAGAATCCCGCAATGGACGAAATGACCCAAAAAAAAACCCCTCCAAAAAACAGTAAAATAGCTAGCTCTCATCTGTGTTACACACAAGTTAAACAGATTCCATTACAAGGTGAAAATGGTGCGATAGTGTGAGTGGTGAAATTCGAGAAAAGCTGACAAAAAGCAAATAAAGTAACTGTGGAAAGCAATTTTTAACAAGAATTTGGGATTTCAAGGACATCCAGCACTGCTAAAATGTTGCCACAGCCACTTAATGGGAGTTTAATGATTTCCAAAAGCGCTCTTTTTTTTCCACCCACCCTTCCCCACTCCCCACCTCCCTGTCTTGTCCCCCATATTTCTGCCCCCCCCCACTGACCAAAAACCCTCCCACTGCCTATGGGGAAGAGAAGGGGGAAAAAAAACAGAGGGAGCATTCAAATGGCCGAATTAATGTTTCCACACGATAAGCGAGCTTAATATAATGCTGACAATCACAGCACTCACCCTGCCAACTAGAATTGGATCGGGTCCAGAAAATTCTTCCAGCACAAACATTTGATTCCAAACCCATCCTCTCTTGGCGCGGCTCAGTAATCTTTGTCCCTCGCCAAGACCGCTCGCCACCGCTGCAGACCCACCAGTTTGTGTACTTTTGGGCTGGCCTATGATCGGACTCATAGACATGTAGGGAACGCAAGTAATCCACACCAGCAGCAAGGACATCCACAGATCCACGAGCATCTCCTCGGACCACTTTGGCATCCTTGCCGTCGTTTGTTTGTCTGTTTGTTTGCTTGTTTGATTCGCAGGACTCTTGTCTTTCTCTCTCCCTCTCTTTCAGTCTCTCTCTGGTCTTCTTGTTTCCAACTCCTCTATTCAGATCAACAGCTCCTTCTTAGATAACAAGAAAAGGTTACTTGTGTCCTCTTTGAACGGTGGAGCCTGCATTCATGGTGCGATAAAGGTCACTTGCATGGCTTGGCATGCCTCCATAGCAGTTGGTGAGGGGGTGAGGCACTCTGCACAGCATCCATTTGGCGTTATTCCGAGGGGGACACCTATAAGGAAGCGATCACAGTTTGTTAGTTTTGCTTTCTGCCTTGTGAGGACTTGTCAGGAGGAGGGTGGGGGAGTAGGATAAGAATGGAGTGGGATGAAATCTACATTTAAGGGAATGGGATATAAGAACCAAAAAAAGAAAAAAAAAAAAAAGAGAAAAGGGCTTAGAAAAAAACAGGAAGGAAATTTGTCATTTTAACATAAAAAGTCAAGATGTCACTTCTTCATTACAGTTCTTGTGTGTGTAGCAACTGTGACCCTTAATTTCAATCGTGTTTTCATATCACCCTTCTGCGATTGAACAACAAATGGGTAAATCTGTGGTCTGAGGCTATTCAGCCCCACACATCAGATTGCCTCGCTTTAATCTGTTGTTCTGCGGATTATCCCAGAAAGATTTCCAGCAATTACACGTTCCTCGTGATTAATGTTTTGACAATACATATTTTTGGGATGAGATATTGTGATATGCGTGATCGGATTCCTCCAGCAGACTCCACACGTACTCACACACCCATGCGTGGAGGCAACCATGCAAAAGTGACAGCTTTAGATAGCGAGGGAGGCTGCAGGTGAGTGCCACAGTGTCAACAGAGCTGAAGCTCGCAGATACCACATGAGATAATGTGTTTCATCACTGAATTGTGTGTGATACATCAACTGAGCTGCTGTTTCAGCTGAGAAACGTGCACACACACTGGTTTAAAGTGTAGAGACACACAAACAATAAGACTTTTGAGGCCGATTCAAGTCCTATTCCACTGATGAGAATTGTTTTCTAGGATGCAATGAAAATAAATAAATACCTAAATTTGTATATATAAAAAAGCAGCCCAGACACAAAGGTCTGAGCTCTAAACTGTCCTCAGCTAGAACTGATGCAGGTGGACATGCTATCACAGCAGCGGGCGGCTCGCTTTCAGCACAGTGTCAGCATCAGTTTCCAACAACTTTTACTCCACACAGTCTGTCACTGCGGTCATTTACTGCGATGCGATTCCAAGGACAATAGGCTGTAACAGTGTCCACCTGGAGCCAGAGCAGCATCAGCTGCAAAGAAAAAAAGAGAGAGAGAAAAAAAGAGTAGAGGGATCCCAGTAATACTGAGGAGGGAACTCTGACACAAGGTGCAGGGAGCTGCATACGACAATCTCCAGCATAGCTTTTTATGCAGCGTGCAGGAGGATGAGGACGATAAACTGCGTTTTTCTCAGTGCATTAGGAGGCTGTGAGTGAGCATCAGGTTCAGCACCAGGGGCTCGGACAGATCCCCGCCAGTGGAGCTCTCCAGGGTCCTCAAAGCGGCTCCTCTTTTTCTTTCTGATTCTCTTTCTCTCTCTCGGGATCATAAACGTTCAAATTAAAAAACCTACATATTGCGACCTAAAGTTTGAATCTGTTATAGTCTGATCCCCTGCCCCCTTGCATTCCTCTTCAGCTCTCCGAAGTTTTACGCTCGGCGCACACGTCTGTGGAGAAAATCAGCTCCATCAGACGGAGCTGGATGAGGAGGGACGCGGTCCTCAAGTTGCTGAGACTTTCAAAGATCTGTCGCTCCGCGCCTCCTCGCTCCTACTAAAGGTGAGAAAGCGTGTGACACCATGCATCTCCCTGCGGTGGAGAACCAGGGAAGTCCAGAGAAAACCCCATTACCACCACCACCACCACCACACTAGCAAGACCTGTTATGGCTGTACTTACTCGACAGACTTGAATCCTTCGCCGGCGCTGCATCATTTCAACCTCTTTTTTGTTTCCTTCGCAAAAAAAAAAAAAAAAAAAAAAAAAAAAAAACACCCCTCAAAAGTCCGACGCGTTTCATCCGCGGAAGCGGGGTGGTGGAGGAAAAGGGAGGAAGATCAGGGGGAAGAGGAGGTGGTGAAATCCGTCCTGCGGCGCGGCCGAGGCTGACAGACCCCCCTGTCACACAAGGCTCGCTATGCGTTATTATAGTTGGGAGCTCCGACAGCTTTGCTGGTCGAATAGAAAAGTGAGGAGGAGATGGGGAGAGGAGACGCAGGCTTGCTGAAGGAGAGAGAGCCTCCCCCTTTCCGAGCTGCTCATTGGGTCAACAGGCGCACAAATGAGAAGCCGCCGCTCGTCTCCGGCGCGGACGCGCAAAAAGGGGAGAGAGAGAGAGAGAAAGAGAGAGAGAGAAAGAGAGACAGAGAGAGAGAGAGCGAGAGAGCGAGAAGGTGCGCGTCTCAGCTTCAGTTTCCCTGCAGCGGCGGCAGCGGTTGCACACACATCACATCTGCACATATAACGCCGATAACCTCCTCTCTCTCTCACACACACACACAGACCGGTACTGTATCTTATTTCCACTCTTAATTCCAACTCTTCCGCGTGGCGCACGACACTTGTTTCGTTATTTTCCATCAAATGAAAGCAGGCAGGGCGATCCGCGAGACGGAACCGAGGCTGCTCATTTACAATGTCATTTGATAGGGTTAAGCAATGAACAGATGGACAGAGAGAGAGAGAGAGAGAGAGAGAAAGAGAGAGAGAGAGAGAGAGAGAGAGAGAGAGAGAGAGAGAGGGAGAGATAGTGCAGCTCCGCTGGCACATTGCAAAGTAAAACCGGTCATGTGGGCTTCACTCCTTTATCTGTTTTGGTGACATATTAATGTGTGTGTGTGTGTGTGTGTGTGTGTGTGTGTGTGTGAGAGAGAGAGAGAGAGAGAGAGAGAGTGTGTGAGAGAGAGCGAGAGAGAGAAGAGAGTTTGTGTATAAAAAAACGGGAGGAGAGAACAAAAAAAACGACTAATGTCACACTATTAAAAGACAAGCAGTTGGCAAAGTGTTGCACAGGTCTTATTAAGACGCTTAGCGAAAAGGTCACGTTCATCATTGCATAGCTGAATGTGTTTGTGTTAGAGTATGTGTGTGTGTATATGTGTGTGTGTGTGTCTGCGTGTGTGTGCGTGCGTGCGGGTATGTGAGTGTGTGTTTGAGTGACAGCTCAGGGGGTCCACGCCGTAGTCCACGGAGAGGGCCCTCTAGTGTCTGTCCGGCATCCTGGCAGGATCCGAGCAGGCCTTAGGGGAGCAGCTGTTATTAGTGACAGCAGGAGAGGATGGTCAGGAAGATCCTCTAACACACGGATTTTTTTTTCCCTTCAGCTGTAAGGACCTCTTCCTGAAACTTGTTTCAGCCTGCCGAGTATCAAACACATCCTCGGCATTCTTCTCACAGGCAATAACTAACCACAACTCCGAACAGTCTGAGGTGTTTAAAAAAAGAAGAAAAAAGAAAAAGTTCAAGGAGTGAAGCAAGTTTGTTAAGAGCCTAATGTGTTTTCATACCTTGGCACCTTAGCACAACAGAGCGCCTCCTGGCAGGCTCGGCCCGGTGGAGGCCTCTTGACCCGAGTGCCAAAGATCCCAATTAGCAAAGACATCAAGTCTACCATTATTTATTTCTGTACCGTTTAATTTTCCTCCCACTCACGCTTTGATGTTGCAGCTGCGTCTCAGATGGGAATTCTCCAATCATCTTTTTTAAAAGCTTCTGCTGCATAATACATTAGACTGTAAATGTAGACCAATGTTTCCCTTTGCTCCATATGAATGAAGACTTCATTGATGGACACTTGGAGCACAGCTGATGCCAGTGTGTGTGTGTGTGTGTGTGGACACAGAGTTAAATGTATGAAAAGGCTTGAATGAACTTGTTCATTTAAAATGTTCTGGTGAATAAACAGCCGATATGAACACAACAGTAACTGAGCCTATTGGGATGGTGTGATCATTGGAGGGAGTCAAATTTCTCTCTGAATGTGTGTGTCTTTCACTCTTTCTCTCACATACACACCCGCACACGTACACACACAGATACACACTGCCCTAAGAGAGGGACAAGAGTGTCAAGCACAACCCTCAATATGTCAGTCCGTGCGGTTATAAATGTATGCATTGTTATTCATGCAGTGTTGTTTGAAAGGCAGGGCAAAAGCTCCATTGACATCAGGTGAATCTAAAACTAACTAATCATTCAAAATCGCCTTCTGCGAGCACGAGTTTGGCGCAAATGAAAAGGTTCCAGCTTTAAATTAGTGATTAATTCCACTGACACGGCCCCTGCCAGTGATCAAAATATCAGATGGCTTTGAAAAAGGCAAAGTAAGTGAAGGGGAAATGGTCTTTAGAACCCAGGCATCCTCAATCGATCATTAGTTACTGCTTTGTCAGAGGTATTAATCACAGAGCTGTGTGTGTGTGTGCCTCAGACCTCCACATCTGAAACTCTGCACAAGAACTGTTACTAGAAGAAGCTTGTTGTTTTCTTCTTTTGGATCGATTTCCTTGCACTGTTTTTCTTTGGATATCCACACCAGGGTGTTCTCCAATTCAAGTCTGTCAAAGCAGGTGTATACGTCATCTAATGTCCCCACCCAGCCCGAGGTAAAGACGAGCAGCAGTGATAAAATGAGCTTTTGGTTTGATGTTCCCTTTTCCTCCACTTTGATTTACTTTTTTCTTTATTGCTGTCATTTGCTGCTGAGACCCTCCCCTGCTGTGCAACCACCGGGCTCATGATCCGGCCGAGCTCATCTGCGACTGCAAAACATTTCCCTCTTTGGAAAAAAAAGGGATGACATCAAAGTAAAACTGTCAACACGAGGAAAACCACAACAACATTTATGCTTTTTCTGACCAGCAACCTGTTGTGGTACATCCACTAATGACTCTTCTTATAAAACCGGAAGGTCATTTTGTGTGTTGCCTTGTTACAGAAAACAGTGTCAGTCAGTTGTTCAGCTGCTGTTATTTTCTCTCCAGAAAACGCTGGTGGGTTTTCCTGCCACCTGCTTGTCTTTCCAACAGCTCCAATCTCACTTTGCTTTGTCTCATCACATCCGGACTACTGCCGAGGTCTAAAGTTCAAGATTCTGCTTAACAATCAGTAATTACAGCTCGGCAGTGTTCCCAGATCACCCGGGTGCTGGTTTAGATTACAGTAAGAGTCTGATTAATTATTTTTACAGTATTACACTGTTTGGCCTTAACGCTGATCCCTTAGGTGATTTATTCAAGTGGTTTTGAAGATCTTTTTTTTGTAACTGTGAAGCACTTTGTTTACATCAGCTTTCAAATCTCTGCATGAAACACAGCTAAATATTTTCAGTTACAGATGAATTGTCCAACAACGTGGTTCGGTGAGTAGCACTGCTGATCCCAGATTTTAATCCTGGTCACACTGAGGTACATGTTACAAGTTATGGTACAAGGCACCCGTGTGCATGTGTTTTTTCCCCCTACACTCTAATAACATGCACATTTAGGTCAATTAGAGACTCTAAATTGCTGTTAAGTGTTAGTTTGAAAAGTGGCTTTGTTAAAAGCAAAAAATAATTAGTCACAGTCAATAAAAATACACGTCTTTCCTCCTCACAGTACAAAAACGACGAAATTCCTTCTTGTCGTTTGAGTGATCAAAGAAAACCAAAGACTTTGTCGGACCTTATAAACACACACAAAGGCTGCGAAACCTCTCATCATAAAAACTAAGACCAGAGTGGGAACATTTTTTTTTGTTGTTCTTGCCAGAACAATGATTAATCTGGTTTCTGCCGCTCATCCATAGATCACATTCTGTGTGGAGCTCTTGTCTAAATACACTTTAATTATTGACTGAGAGTTTCTCTCTCTGAAGCAAAGATGAAAGCGGGAAAATGTTGTCACGGTGCCACAAAAGCTCTTTAAAAGTGTCCATACCAAGGACCTGTGCTCTCATCTTACCTCTTTTGAGAGTCAATACAGCTTTCTTTTCAGCATGTCCACAATCTTTCTTCAACCTTTATCAGTTCTTTGACAAATCTTTATGCCACATTGATCGCAAAATGCTCATCACTCAAACTTTCTCTACTGAACCCACTGACACCGGCCCTGTGTAATCCATCCATTTTATATGAAACTGTTTTATCGTTGGGAGAAAAAAAAATCTCACACTGCAGCTTTAAAGGTAGTGGGACCACAGGGGCCAGTCCTCATACACTTCCTCCTCCTTCTCCTCCTCCTCCTCCTCCTCCTCCTCCTCCTCCCCAGGATTTTCCAGGTGATCAAGAAATTGAAAAATGTGTCATTTTCCTGCGGCTACAAACGTGTCTCACTTGTGTTTGGACGACAGCCACAGTCATTAGGCCATGAGGGAGGGCTACGCTGACATTCAGTGAGTAACCATCCAGGTCGGGTGTGCAGGTCAGATGGGGGCTGGAGTGAGAAGTGAAAACTAACAAAAAGACGTCTTCATCTTCCCCCTCCTCCTCCTGCGGCTCTTCACCTTGCCGGTCAATATCAGAATATCAGTTAAAGAGCTCTACTCAGTGGGCATGTGGGTGGTGAGGATGAAAGGCTCAGAAAAATTCATTGTTCTTCATTGTGAAGTGTTGCCCTCTCCATTTTGACAGTATAATAGTACGGACAGCCCAATGAAGCCGCCAGGCTCCTTCCCTCCTTTTAACTGGTTTCTTTAAAAATGACATATTGGCTTTTTTTTAAAGTTTTGCCCCCTCCCCCAACTACAGTGAATTGTTTGAAATGTCAAATTATGCAAATCGCTCCTAACCTCTTTTGAGTCATAAAACAGCATAAATTCAATCGTACATCTGCAAAAAACAGACAAAATGCTTCAACTCTTTTTTTGTTTCCTCTTTTAGACAATGTGCAGAGTGCGTAACGCATCGTCCCCCGCACTATAAACACTCTGGGCAATGTCTGTCTGCTGAACCAGGCAAGCTATAAGTACAGCATGTGGTGCATTAGCATTCCTAAAAGTCACACTTTAATTGGTTGCAGATTGAAGTTAATTGATTTAGCTGATAGTTTTAAGGATCCTGAAGATAATTAAGTGCAGTGTTGAGAATTCTGATATGTTGACATTTTGAGAATGAACAACCTGTAACGTGTGGGTACAACATAACGTTAACTAACATCTTAATCATGCAAATTGAAAGCACGGCAGATTTAATTATCACCGGTCCAATCATTGGTCCTCATTAATTACATTGGGCTTATTTATTCACATTCACATATCTATTTCACTTACTTACCAATTATGCAGGACAGTCCTCAGACCCCTGCTGCTACAACAAACAGTAATTCCATTCCTGCTTCATTAAGACGCGCATGTAATAAGATACCGAGGGGATGGGGAGGGGACAAATGAGTACCCGAGGTTGAAACAGCAATGAGCCCAGCATCAGGGATGATTATTATGCTTTCTCAACACTCTCATATTTATACATTAAGCGTACTGTAGCGCTAATGAAATGTGTGATGAGGAGCCTCAACTTACATCCCAAGTGACACACTAGTGGATTATCTCACATTACGAGCTGCTGACCCATAAATGTTGGAATACCAACTTTATTCTACTGTTCTTATGTTTGAATTCAACTAAACAAGTGGTGAAGAGTGGCTCTAATGCTGGAAAACAAGTGATAAAGGTTCATCAGTCGATGTAAATATTGACAAGATAAACTGAAGTTATTCACGTGTCAAGATTCAAATGACTTCAGGTGGAAGAATATCCCTCAAATGTTTCAAGTGAGCGTGAGTCAAAAAACATTTCAGGTAAAATAGTTGACCTATTTTTTTAACTAAACACCAACAATATTCAAACCATGAAAAGTGTATATCGTGTGTATCCAAAGCCAGTCACCAACCCAGCAACCTCTTACTGGGGTGTTCCTACTGCATCCGCTGTTATCAGGTGAAAGAAGTAAAGTAAAATCTCCCTCAAGCTTTTCAATTGAGTGTAGGTCAAAGGACCCCACCTGAGCACACAAGTCAGTTTGCAAAATGTCTGCCTCACCAGATCTACCAATGGAAATACAACAACAACTGAAGAGAAGCCGGGTAAACACATTGAGCAGGGCCAGTTTCCAACACTGCTAATTGATAAATGATGGATACCTAGCTCCTGAAACTTAAAACATAAGCTGTCACTCACCCTATGATTTGCTCAGTTATGTATAACTTTAAGCCTTGATGTAATTCAAACAAGTCAGATACAAATCCATTCCCTGTACAGATGTTGAATGGGGACATTATCTACAGAGACCATAGTCTGTTTATTAGGACCCTGCTGTAAACATGTTTATTTCTGCCGTAAAGTTGGGCATTTATACATGGACGACGTCTCTGGGGCCTGACTTGCTTTTGAAGACTGTCTCGAGTGGCCATGAAAGGAACTGCAGATTTTGGCTCATGAACGAATGAATCGGGGCGGCTTCATTTCTCAACCCTGGAGGTTACAGCTTGGCCGGGAGCGCCACATAATGAGTTTCCAAGTGTAAGGAAAAGCAAACAGGCCTTACTCTTATATATGCAATATGTAAATTCAGCTGGACTGTTGGAGCACAAGTAGTTTTTTTTATTAAATGTATGTACTGCAGTCAATGGTGCTCTTCCGAGTAGGTGGTAGCAGTCTGTGAAAGTGTCATTTTATTCCAGTTAAACTGCACAAAGTGAGGTCCATAATCACCTTAAACAAGTCTGTAGCAGAGGAACCTAATTGACCTAAACAGACATAAAACTTCAGCAATGTGTTACTTTTATAAAGTGTTTCCATCATCCACACTAGCATCTATTGATTTGGTCCAAGGTGAGTTTGTTTCACTAAACCATTTGGGGTTTTTAAGACAGTTCTTGGCCACACAGTGAATAAATGGTCTGTGCTGTTGCCTCACATATCCCGGCTCAGTCGATTTTGTGTGTTTGCATGTTTGTGTGTACAATAAGAGTCTGATGAATTGTTTTTGCAGTACTGCACTGTTTGGCCTTAATGCTGATCCTTTAGGTGAATAGTTTAAATTGTTTGAACGATCTTTTGTTGGTCTCCATGTAAGGGTAGATTTGGACTCGAAGGTCCAGGGTTTAGGATCTGGGGATCTTTCTGTGTTGAGTTTGCATGTCCCAGTTTGTGCCAAGGTGCCACAGTCCAAAATCATACATGTTTAGGTTGACTGGCAACTCTAAATTACTCCTGTGTATGTGAGAGTGAATGGTATGATGGGCTGGAGACCTTTATTACCTCCCTCCAGCAGCTCCTACAACATCTCTGGATACAAATCGGCTCAGATGATGGATAGTTCTTTATTTTATTTACTCACACTTCAAAGCACCGGAAATTGCACTCAAACTTTACATCTTTCTACTGTATTTGGTAAAAACACGGGTTGTTTCTCCATCTTTCCTGTCTTTGACATGTTATGAGGGTGGGGACACAAGGGTAAAACCAAACGTGGCAAAAACAGAAGCTAACTGACATTAATCTGGAATAATGCGAGAGGGAGGTTATAGATAAAGACAAGTGCTTGGAGAAGAGTTCTATGATTAGATAAAGACAGTCATCAATAGACATTGATGGTTGTAATGGATAGACAGAGTGCCGTGGTAATGACAATTTGCCTTTAATAGTACTCATTAAGAAGAACTAGCCACTCGGTTAACAAGGATGAGAGATGAGGTTGGCCGTTTGTCGTCAGGCCAGGGACAAAGGAAGAGTCCTATGAGCTGCTGTGAGGTTCTGTATAAACCAGCAGTGAGTCTATAAGGAATGTGAACTGTGCTGTCAGACGCTTAGAGAGAAAGAGAGACAAAAACACCACTTTTTATATCTTCCAAATACAGGACTAAGCATTTTTTTTCTTTCTACAGATTTCAAGACCAGCACTTAAAAATAAATAAATAACTTTACTCACTCATCTACTAATTTGGAATGTCGTCCAATACTGTCCAAACACAATAACACAGACCAGGGATATTTGGATATGTAGGCAGGGGATGAATCATCAACTTCGAAATTTTGGACAAGAAACTGAGCTACAGCCGACCAAAATGAGAAATATAAAACTTACCAACTAATCTCATCTTGCCCAACAAGAGAAAAGCGGCTTGACCCAAGCTTGAATGAATCATCAATATTTTTCGATGCTGCTTTGATTCTGATTCAAGAAAAAAAAAAAACCATCAACATGGCGAGAGTAAGGGAGATTTGACTTTTAAATAGCACTTGTATTTTTTTTTTTTTTAAAAAGGCCAGATATGTTATACTTCATGTCAAAATGTGTGACATTAATTATTTATAATTGATATTAATATCAGCAGAATCATGTTGTGTTTCGTAATATAATGGGGTATGGCATGACAATTACATAATAAGAATAGCATTGATGTTAATATACAGATGTACAATTGCCAAGCACTGAAGGCTGGACCGTCCCATTTACCAATGACTGACGTTTCTTTTTGGAAAAGGGCCTGAAATATAGGCAACAAAAACAAAAAATTTGAAACTTGCCGACTAACCTCAATCTGCTCAACAAGAGACAAGCGGCTCAAACAATTTACTATCAATACTTTGTTTTGTTTTCCTCCCTCACATTCCAGTATTCTAACACCTTTGTGGAAACCCATAACACAGAGAGAACACAAGTCTTTTTGGTGGGCACAGCTGAGTTTTCACCAGAAAAAGAAAAAGAGACAATTTGTTCTGCTTCAGGAGTTGATGGTGCCTGAAGGAACCCCCAGATGCAAAATGCGATCTTAAAACAGTGGTAAAATATGATATGCAGCACTGTTGATGCATTTCAGCTTCAGAGAAGGTCATTTTTCTAAAAGACATTAGAAAGTTGAAGAATTCCTTTCTGTCCAACACCTACCTCTATGACTGTGGTCTTTATTACATCACATACTGTTGGAGAAATTCCTCTGCACCATCGGCACCGTTACTTTAGAACCACCTGATCCAACCACCTGGATGCTGCACTGAACCCTGGACGTTCTGCATGGACCTTCTACATCTGTAGTGAAGATTGTGGAGGAAATTCTGACAATGAAAGGACTGATGGTGCTCTTTTTATACAGGTTGGGATACATTGATGGTACATTGTAGCGATGTTGCTGATGATTCATAGTTGTATTTATGTTAAATTGTGCAAAAAGTACATTGTGTAGGTAATACAAAAAAAACATTTTACACAGGAAGGTATACATTTTTTTTTCAATCAGTAGGTCACGAGATTCATCAAGCATGTTTAGAGGTGAAGGACATAAGCAATTTCACTTATGCGCTGATACACATCGGAACCACTTGGACACCTTCTGCATGGACATTATGCTGAACTCTGGACTTTCTTCTGCTGTCCTCGTTACGTCTACTCTTCTCTCAACCCTACCCAATTGGTTGAGGCAGACGGCCGCCCTCCCTGAGCTTGGTTTCCGACCGTCAACTACAGTCTTTCCTTACAACATGAGGGTCTGTGGGATTTGTTGTACTCTATTTTGCTTTATCCTGGTTGTCTGTTTGTCTGAAAGTGTCTTGATATAACAACACTTAAGAACTGGCACTTTAACTAAACTGAATTGAATTCAGTATCCTGCAGATACACAGCAGGTGAGAGTGTTACTACAATCCGGGTCCAAAAGCTCATGGAGCAGTATCATTGTATGCCTCCAGTACCGTGACCGGAGATGTTTTGATGTATCTGCATCAACGTCTCTTGTGGGTACTTGGCAAAGCACCCTGCATTTGAACATGGACTTGAAATGGCTTGCAGCTTGGCAACTGTGGAACTACCTAATTCTTGTTTTCTTGCACCAAGATGAGATCTCAGAGGGATTTCCAGTTTCTAATTAATAATTGGTATATGTGGATGACGCTCCGCAAGATTATTTGAAGTCATTAGAAAACACCCCCTTCCTCTGAATGTGGGAGAGAAAGAAGGCGACTGGCAATCCTGCGGGGACTGCACAGCCGCACCAAAAGTGTTTTGTTCAGGAAATTTAATTGCAGCATCTACAAACTTGTTCCTATGTGTATTACAAAATAATGACTCTGTTCTAACATGAAATTAAAAGCAAAAATGTTTTTTTCTCTCTCTTTCTCTCTCTCTCTCTCCTCTCTCTCCAGGCTGGAATAATCTTAATGGAAAAATATTAACACTAACACCCTAAGTCTTGTTGTTCTCTGTGACTTGCTTCATTGTTTGATGATAAATTGCCACTTGTCCCGAGTCTCAATCAAATCCCCTCTGTGCACAGTTTTCCATATCTCGTAGCTTTCACCATCCAAAGAGGCCTCTCTCTTGGTACTGCATATGCAAAGTTCCCTTTGTTCTCTATGAAATTAACCAAAAAGGACAGCCAAGTGTGAACCACTGTGATGACAAACATTGGAAAAAAGAAAATACTGTGAAACACTCTATCATCGCAAATAAGTAGGCGACACAAGGTTCAAAGACCTCCAGGTCAGAAATAAACATTAAAATCAAATGTAAAGACTGAACAAAGGGCCATGGATATCAAAGACAGTGTGGAGAGTAGAAAAGGGAAAGAGAGGTACTTCAGGACAGAACCGTGTAGAAAGGGCTTGAGGAGAATAGAAAGCACCAGGACAAACACATCTAGGCTATTGATTTATTGGAGGGTATAGTCTTAGAGACGGGTGCAAGATTGATCAAATGGAAGGTTATCCTTACTCACAGAGGCAAGCTGTTTGCCAATATCCATCACTGGAAACTCAAAATGGCTCAAAGGATCCTTGACATTCCTCAACATTGCAAAGGCAGCAGCTGGCCAGGTTAGAAGATTCTGTGTGAGGAGGGATTGTTTTAGATGCAACGCCCAAGAAAAACGCCAGGCCCGGCATCCTTCACGGAGGTGAGGCCAAGGCCAGAATCAGTGTCCCTGCAGCTTCATAGCAATGATAGAGGAAGATTTATTGTTTCCTTGTCTGGAAATATGCTGTATTCTTCCATCTGGCTACATATGTACACTTAGAAACATGTTTGTCTTCTTCATCTACAAGAAAGACAAAAAGAAAAAAGCCAAAAATAGCAATCATTTTTGCAAATGCTGCTAATTATTCCAGCAGAAATGAGTCTGTGTTTCTATCAGGACTGTGACAATGTTTTATTTTTGTTTGTTTTTTTGTTAAAGCAGGGAAACAAAGCCCAGACAGCAGCTCAGTTCAGTGTTGTAGTCACACAGAAATCAAATGAATAGAAGGCTTACATGATGGAGCAGCCAGGCAAAAAAAATTTAAATAAAATAAAATAAAATAAAAAAATGAGGATGAAATGATCCATGCAGGCAAACAAATCCAATAGGTTTTGGCTGCAGGAGAAGCTGGGTTCTCAAACTGGCCAACCCGGATAGTGAAAGCAGGAAAAAACATTCAAGATTATATTGAAACAGGAAATAGAGACTGAAGCAACACGTTTCAGATCGGATGATCTGCATGTAATGCATCCAATAAATTAATGAATTTTCTAAAAGATATTAAAATCAACAACAAAAAAAGCAAGAAGCAATTTTTTAAATGAAAATGTCTGCAGATGTGATATCTTGGGCCAGGTACATTTATCAATTTCAGTCTTCAACTACATGCATCAATCTGTCTTTCATGCTAAGAGAAAACAGCAATAAATGTATTGCAGAATGGATGGTCTCACAGCTCCTGGAGTGCTTGGATATCACATAATAACATAATGGCGCACACATAAGCTGTGTTTCAATTCAGGGTCTGCATCCTTCACAGTGCACATTTAAAGACCAATGCCCCACATTAAGTTACAACAAAATCTGCTCCAATCTGAAAATGCAGCCCATTTGCAGGTTTTAGGAAGAGACATGAAACCTGTCCTTCACCACCTCTTCTAAAACAAGATTCTTTGCTTCTTTGCTTAATGAGATTTTGTGAGATTTTGTTTTTGAATGTAACTTGTTTAGTTTTCTTTTTTTTTCTAGGTATTTCAGGCTGACTTGAAAATCAAAGGCCAGAGATGTAAAACTTCAGAAACCCAAAAGCTTCAGCATTTTGTTGAAATTCATGATGTTGTGATTGATATATTGATATTATTATCATTCTATAACATATTGTGTTATAGAATATAATGTGGTATGGTATGACAATTACATAACAACTGTCGTAGCATTGTAGTTATAGTGCAGGCATAGAGTTGTCAAGGCAACCCAGCCTGGAAGTGCGCTGAAGGCTGGACCATCCCATTTACCAATGGCTGATGTTGCTTTTGGAGGGAAGCCTCCATAGAGTGAGAAAGTTCTCAAAAGGATGCAGACTCTGAACTGAGACACAATCATTGTCAGTATGTAGTCAGTAGAGGACGTCTAGTGTTCTTATTTAGAAAAATCCTAAGAATGCAACAAATATGGTTGTCACATTTGGAATGTTAGGAAAAGAAGAGAGAGAAGTTTTATTTCTGTTTTTTTTTTTCTTTCAGGGTTGTTTTAAAATATTGATCATTATGACTTTCGGTAACACTGCTTTCCTCGGGCTGTCTGAAGCTTTTTCTTAACAGGACCTTAACCGCAGCTGCACCACCGATGTCTCGTTGCCTCATTTATCCAGAGCAGCTTTTTAAATTTAAGGTCATTGTGACTGTGGTCTGTGGTGTCTTTTAGTTATCTAACACTGCTGTCTGTCTGTTCCCACGGCCTGTTTGGTAATGCTGAGTAAATGCTTTGTTTGCAGCAGTTCCCGTTTTCCAACAGAGGATATGTGTAAGTCAGTGTTTTAGTCGTTGTTCAATATCTTATCGGATCAGTCAAATGGATTTTAATTTGATGCCTGACAAGTCTGCAAGTCATGTGTGGCTTAAACCAAATTAAAGTAAGATATCGGTAACTAGCAGTTTCTGTCAGGCACTGTCCAGAAAAGAATGGGAATATTCAATTTACTTTATTGATTCCCACATAAAAATTCATAATTAAAAAGACATGGAAACTGTAAGAGTATGGCAGGGGAAATAATAGGGATGCACAAAAAATAACAGAACTGATAATTTGATTATATTAATTATAGATCATTATATTACCATTCAATCACATTATGTAATATAATACAATATGATATAATTATATTCAATATTGGATTGCTGTATTGCATGACATGACTACGTCAACACCTGATATCACCAGTGTGGTGTTTTTAATGCTTCTGCAAAATGAAAGCATGACAGTTGTGTATCATGAATGTTCAGCTTAAACTTCTGCGAGCGAGTAAAAGAGTATTTGTCTCAACACATCTAACCACTGGTGGGTCCACCATCGAAATGACCAAAAATGGAAAGAATTAGACGATGCAAAAGTTGCTCGAGCTAACACTTGGACTACTGATAAAGCTAACACTAATGCTGGTGCTAAATCAAAATCAGAATCAAAATTGCTTTATTGGAAGTGCCTGTTCACAAGGGCTCCTGATAGACAGGCATAGATAATCAAAAACATTTTGGAAATAAGTGATGGACTGAAAATAGAATAAATAAAATAATATTCAGATGGAAGAGTTAAACAGTCTGGTGGCCAACAAGCAGGAGTGATTTCCTTTAGTGCTCAATTATTCACTTTTGTGGAAATGGCTGAAAGTGCTCATATGTCTTTATATCTAAATATATGTAATGGTCTCATGCTGGTCTCCTGATTATCACTGAGATATCTGAGGTTCTGAGTTCTATAAAATCTTTTCCATTGACTGATGCAGCAGATGCAGTGAAATTCCAACTTTGGGTTAAGCACCACACCATGGCTGCCCTGCATGGCAAATCTGATAAGTGAGAGTTGTAGGTGTAATGCTAAATTCACCTTTACTCAATGCATTTTCCTTTACCTCATGTGAGTATTTAGACTATTAAAAAAATGCCATTCGGTTATGAGAGGCATAATTTATTGGTTATTGGTTTCAGTCACGCATCCCTAAGGAACATCCTTGTGTGAGTGTGAGCCTCAGAGAGGTGTTGGTGTATAGCCATTACATCCGGAACCTTCCCAGTCTGCTCTGAGAAGTTATGGCCTGCTGAGCAACTATTAATTTGCATCTGCACTCGCGTTGACAAGAATCACCACCAGGTTTACTACCCTGATTGTTTCATCTGACGGGGCAGGGGAGTGAAATGAGACACAATTAATTCCTGTGAACCAAAATCTACCCTGTCCATTAATCTTGTAATTGTGAGAGAACAGCACGGCAGAGGCAAGCGGTGGCAGCTTGTCAGGTGGGGGCTGCGAGGTGAAGGGGATCCAGTCATCCCAGTGGCCGACCGTGAAAGCTTTAACACACCATTGATCTCTCTAAAGATGCTCACAGCATCGTGCTGTGTTTTGTTGGAGGTTTCACGGAGCTGAACATGAAGGCAAACACATGGAAAAATACACATGCACACACACAATCTGTAGGAGACGTTACTCAATTACGATTGAGTACCCCCAGTTCCCACCATTGCTGAGGGCAAATAATAGCTGTGACCCAATGATGCAGACTTAAAAATGTGTTGTACTGTAGGTTAGTTCACAAAAGAGCAAAGTAAAAGGCAACAATGCTGTCAATTTCATGATATCACAATAATAAAAATGTGTGAATATCATCTTTTGGGCATTTGTTTTTCTCTTTCTGGAAAAAAATGTTGTTTTATTTCAGCTGCAATAGAACTAGAGGTGAGGACTACAGAGACCATCATCTATTGAATTAATTGCATTCTTTGTACCCCAAAACCACTACAGATCTTGTCCAGAGAAAACAGCAGTATATTAGGTTTTGGAGGAAGGAAAATTAAGGAGGAGAGCAAAAGAAAGAGACAAAATGGAGCAAGATTAGAATACGAAACAAAACAAAAAAAACAAGTTAAGATCAGTACATTTATCCCCAAAGATTTTTTCTTTGTCTCCAGCAGCCCAAGTCTTACTAAATATAATCACATTCACAGTACAAAAAATAAATAATTGATAATAAGACGCCAGTAATTGTAATAATAACAAAGTGAAATAGTATTGAACATAATAAGTAGAGGTAAATGTGTTAATGATTATAGGAAACTGCTGTGTACTGTGCTGCATACCTGGCCTGTACTACAACAAAAATTAAGATAAAAAATCTAATTATCATTCATTTCATTATCATGACGCTTGAATAACGGAATTGTGTTTATTTATAGTATATAGGTGACTAGCTCCCGCATACGAAAGAAAATCACAACATTAGAACTGAAAACGAACATTAGAAAACATTAGAAACATTAGAAAACGAACATCCTCACTGACACACAATGCAACTTTTTCTAAAACCAAAGAAACTGTATTTGATGAATGAACTGTTGACTGTAGGCTGAGAAATGTTTATTTCTTTCATTTCTTGTTACAACTGAATCTGTCAGCATGTTGATGTCTTGCAACTTTAAGACGAGAACGCCGCAAATTGTGCAGCACATAGTGTTTACAATCAGTGGCTTCTAAGAATATGTTGCCAAAAAGGATAAATCAATAATGCAAAACAGTTGCATATAAACATAGTTTGAAAGGCTGAAAGGAGGAGTGAAGGTAAATTGTTTCTTCGGGAAAGAGTGGTTCTGCTAAATCTGTCGACTGCATCACATTTGATAGGCCCAAAGTGTGTGGAACAATTTCTGGAAGGATGCAATGTTGCCAATTCTTTCATATGTAATTTTCCAAGGCTTTGACTACCACAAAGAAAACTCTTCTCATCTGTGTTGTTTTAGGCTAAAGGAATAAATCTCAGAGGCAGAATTTCAGCCCACAAAACCACAATTATCTGCATGAATAGATAATGTAACACAAGAGGGAAAGTGATAACGTAACCTTGTATTTCTGATCTGGGTGAAGTGACCGTGCCCTGTTGTGTAAAATCTGCCTGTAAAGTAGCAGCCATGGCAATAACTTCACATTTGATGGTACATGTTGTGGAACATTCAACACACATTTCATGACATTATTTTGCATTCTGAGCTACATTTCTGATTGCTTTGTTATCATAATTTTCCATCATCCTTGAGTTTTTATACATACTTAACCTGTGTATGCTGGGTTTGATTAAATTATAATTCCCCAGTGAATGGGATCCCCTCTCAAAAAGGAGTGCCAGGTGTTTGATAGATGGTGTGATTTGTCATCTGGTATGTACTGCCGGCATGGCGGCTCCTATATCATAGAAAAAGCCTTGCAGTTTTCACCGCAGGCGCTTGTGTTACGCTCATCACGTTTGACAGCTGTTCAAACTTCACTGCATCTGCTTATTTGCAGGAAAAGTCTGCCGCTATCATTAGCACACTCACAACATTGCCATATTGCCCCTTTTTGCATCTGTTCTCAGAAGTAAACTGTAACTGATGGTATTATCTAAAACCGTGATTCAATAATCTGGATAATCCTTTGGGACTTCTTAGAACTGGATGATGTAGGACTGTGAACACTTGCTGTGCTCTCTGGAAAAAAAAAAGTAAGGAGCCTTAGAGTGGAGAGCTGAAATTATGGTGTGCAGGATAAAACTATTTTGAGGATTAGGAATATTTCATTTGTAAAATTAATGAAGACACTTTGCAGACATGGAGAGGACTTTTGTGCCCACATGCAGATGATGAGCACAATATCAGAACTAGGAATGATTGAAGACTAAAATAGCTGTTTTTATCGCAAAACTTAAGTTTATCCCAATTAAGCACAAACAGCAGAGTCGCACAGTGACAGCGATTAAATCCATGCTAGTTTAGGGGGTGCAGTGGATTGGAAGCCTCCAATGTATTTGGAGTGGGGCTATGTTTAGACTGGAGGAACACTAAGGTCATAAGAAGCTTTGGGGTGAAAAAAAAAACAAATACCACCTCCTACCCTCCATCCCTTATTCCTTCACACTTTACTGCAAACCCTGCCATTTCAGAGATTTATAAATAGTATTAAGCCTGTTCTTGGCTCTCTTGTCGTTATGGGCCGCTCAGTTTGAGTGGCGGTTGTCACAGACAATTTCTATCATACTTTTATAGAAAAAGGCTGCTCACCGAGGAGTAGAAAATTCCCTTTGAGGAGGCAAAGTCTTAGTTGGAAGAAAATTGAGCACAACAAACGCTGATCTATTTTGGCAAGTAATTTTAAAAGGCATAAATATTCCAATGTTGCCAAAGGTCTCCAAAGTTTTTCAGGTAAACACTTTGGCTTGAAACGAACAATCCCAAGTGCTCAGACAGCAGCACGGTAGGATCCGATGTCCTGCAGGCATAGTTTATATTCCTTTACATGTCGTGGTTTATGTATTTGCTGGTGTTTACACCCACAAGGACATTGAGTTTCTGGATTATATAATACAACTATAGCACAAATTTACAGTACAGCTCACCTGTATCTGTGCTGCATGCTGGAATAAAGCCTGGCTGACGTGTCAATAAAACATTTTCTGCAAGACACATTGTGTGCCTAATTGCCAGGGCAGTAAAGCAAAATCCTAAACAAAGCTGTTATGTATATTTCAGAGCTCTGTTGGAAGGTTTTAGGCAGAGACTCAATGCACAATCTGACAGGCATCAGGGAATATCAGAATGGCAAATCCCTTTTAGACTCAGAACTGGGGGGAAATAAATGATGTAATTGGCAGAAAATGTCTGCAGTGTGAAGGCTTGTGTTCTGCAGAAGCTTTCCATTCGTTCTGACAGAGGAGTAAAATTTATACATATACTGCAATAAGTAAGAAATAGCCCTGGCCTTGGGAAGGTTGCATGGAGCGCTGTGGTGCACAAGAGGCTCTTTGCCCTCAGGTCCATGAGATACCCCGAGATCTAACAGTGAAGACACCTACTCTGCTCATACAGTTTGCAACTGATTTTGCCTGCAAGCTCAGTAACAACAGACATTAGTCGACTGCTTACATTATTCAACTTCTCACGGTGATTGTCAAGGATGAACAAAGTCCAGGAATATCACTCTCAACAAGAACTGCTGCCTTGAAGAATATGAAAGTAAGGTGAAATAAAAGAAACCCAACACAAGTCATTGACATCATCTACAGATAAAAACAAACACTGGTGAAGGCCAACTCTAACTGAGCATTGCTTCCATATGGCTACAAATGTTAGCTCTGAGTAAATTCATGTGGTCAAACTTCAGCTTGTGTTAGCTACGATATCTTTTGTGCCAGTGAGGTTTTCTTTATGATACTGGAGACCACACCCCAGGACAGCTTTTTGATTTATTGAATCAGAGCAGGTCTTCCTCAACAAGTGTCACCGTCTTAACCGTCACTGACTGCATTTAGCCAGATATTTATCTATTTACATCTTCTCTTCTTTAAAGAATGACTGTTTTGCCTGTCTTCACTCATTCACATCAACACAACTCTCAAAGTCCACCTTGAATATTTAACTTTTTTATTTGTTGTTGTTTTTAATGCCAGTGCTTATTTTTAAATCTTAGAGCACTGCTAATTTTACACCACGTTTATGCCTCAAGTTGTTTTGTTTTGCTTATATGTCACTAGTTTTACTTTGATAATGTATATATATATTTTTTTGTTGTTATTGCTATTTGTGTTGCTTCTATTGTTGTCCTTCTTCTTCTTATAATTTATATTCTTAGTATTATTTATGCTACTACATAAGTATATATATATATATATATATATATATATATATATATATATATATATATATATATACATATACTTATTCAGTGAACCAGTTATAATTTTTATTGTTACTTCAAAGATTCTACAATATGTGGAGTGTGTGTTGTGTCACTTTGGCTGCAGGATGAATAACTGTCCTTCAGGGATAAATAAAATACTTATCTTATCTTTTATCTTATTCTTTGTATGTTTTTGCATCTGTCTTTGCCTCTTGGAAGATGTCGCTCCATAGTCTATAGCACACTGCATACCTGAATCACTCTGTTATGCATACCACAATATAAAATCATTGGAGTGCATCAATCGAAGACATATTCATACAGTGTTTGGCCCTTTAGACTCAGATATTCCCTTCCCAGCTGAAGTCAGAACCCACCTCCAAGCAATGAAACTCAACCTCGGTGAAGCACTAACAACTCAAGAAAAATTTCGCACTCTGACACTGAAACCGTCTGCTTTTCATGCAAAACAGATTTTTTTTTAAAAATCTCTGAGATTTTCAATCTCAGTAGCAAGGGGGACTTAATTGCCATCACTATAAAATATCTTGAAAAGGATTTGTCAAGTCTTGACAGTTCAGTGTTCTGCCAAAGTGTTTGGTGTTCAACAGGCAGTGACAAATCAATGGCACCAGCTCTGCAACTATTTGCAGTCATCTTTGCCCCAGTCCTCTTCCCACTGTGTCAAAACAACAAACACTAAAAATATGTTGACAAGGGCAGACTGCCTACACAGCCTTCAGACAAAAAAAAGAATAAGAAGGAAAAAAACACGTCCTCACCTCCCACAAAGCCCTTCAGAGTACCCCCTACTCCCACCCTCCCCACCTCCATTTGGATCACTTGCTCCTTGTTAAAAGGCCCCAGCCCTGGACGGAGCGGGGGTGGTGATACCCCTAATGAAGATGAATATTCAGCTGCGTTAGAAAGGCTCCTGGAAGGCTGCCCAGTCTGCACTCGCTGTTCCAGTCAAATTGGCGGCGGCGGAGGTGGTGGTGGAGGGGGTGAAGAGGAGCCCTCCCCTACCCCAAACACACACACACACATGCACACACAGACACTGGGCTGAAGAGGAGGACGTAGGGTGGAGGCGGCCAGTACAGATGATTGGGGTGGCAAACAGGCAGGGGGGGGGGGGGGGGGGGCAGCCAATGTAGAGTGTGGCTCCAGCAAAATGAAACCGAACTCTGTTTGCCCACACACACACACACACACACACACACACACACACACACACTTGTGTGTGTACACATTGGAGGGAAATGAGGTAGGACGTAGAAGAGGGAGAAATAGAGAGTGAGATAGAATGGACAATGTAAAGGCTAATTTTTTCTCTGACCAGCCCCATCAATAAATATTTAATTTCTTTACATGTTATACTATTTGATTGCACAATTCTTATTAATCAAATAATGAGCTGAAGTGGGAATTATACTGCATGATGGGTCCAGAGAACACTTTGAGGATCAAAGCTTTATGTGTCAGAGGCCGAAGATTTAAATAGAGAAAACACTTGAACACAGAATTTGGTGGACTTCAGCTCTAAATCAATACAATTCTGTTTTATTTTTTTTAAATAAAATCTATGAATTATTTATCATTCCACTACACACTGATTCCACAAAGGGCTATGTGGCTGCAGGTTTTTGTTCCAACCAATCAAGAGTACACAGTTGACCAATCAGCTTTCTGAAGGTTGAGATCAGTTAATTGAAAGAGTCAAGTCAGGCGTGTTGCTGCTTGGTTGGAGCAAAAACTTGCTGCCACACAGCCCTTTGTGGTATCAGCTTGACATCCCTACACCGCAGTGATACTGGAGATACTGTTCTTTCTACAGTCATTGGAAGGTGAATGGAAGGCGACAGAGCCCTAAGATGGACCATCAGCCTGGCACGGATGCATTTCCTTCCCTCTCTCATCATGTGAAAAACAGCTCTTGAGACCACTGTTGATAAAGCTGGTCAAAGATATTCACAAACAGATGGGTGGCGACATGTACATAAAGCAAATTCTGATACTGTATATGTAATTAATGCACATGCATCTGATCTGCATATTTTTCTAATGCAGGATGGACAATGCTTGACAATGTTTGAATGCCTCCTATTATGGAACTTGCACATCATGTATCTATTATATAGGCACGTAACTTATCAAATATTTTTTTACAGTTTGTGAATGACATATTTGAACACCAGTGGTTATATGTGCACATCACCATTTATATTGTCTACAGGATCCAGTCATTTACAGTAATTATTCATTATTTACTTATTGGATACCACCAAGACTCAGTTGGCAATTTTATTCAATTGTCAGATAAGTGCAGACTGGAATGATGGTATGTAATATGTAGATGTCCACTAAGAAGCAGTTTCATAGTATGATAGCATTAGGAGATAGAATACAAACTGTCCTTTCTATATGTCTGCATGCCATGTCTATTAATGGTCACAAAGCAGTTTCCTGCATCCTGCTAAATTGATCAGTGTTGCCAGTGCTACGCTGAGGTGCAGGACTTTGTCCAACTCAGGGAGAACCGAGGAGGAAAAATAAAACTCCTGATGGATCAGCCAATTGTCTTGCTGGCTGCAGAAACCCACACCACATGTCTTTGAGATTTGGGACTTTGTGCACATTGGCTTCACAACTTTTTTCACCCTCCTCTGCACAGGTTTTCATGCTTCTCTGCAGAGGAAAGAATTCCACTGTGAATAAAAGGCGCATGTCCATCTCTGTTTTCAGCATCATGAGATTCCACAAGTGAAAAAAAAAGAGCCAGAATTTGAAATGTGAGATGATTAGATTATTTGAAATCCTGGATTTCTTTCATGCCAAAAATATGGGATCAGACTGTACATAGGTGATAAAAATGACTTTAAGGAATCTGTGCCTCTTTTTCAGAATTGACCTAACATGACGCATGAATCCTTGTTATCAGAGCCTTAAAGCTACGGTATAGTGCATAACTTTTACATGTCAGTTTTACTCAGGCCAGTATTGGAGGAGATGACATGAAGGTGATAACGCCGATTGACTCCTCTGTCAACTTATATGTTGTTTTGTATTGTGTGTCTCAACCAGCTGGCAGACAGGGCATGATGTTTTACCTCACAACAAGAAGGGAGGGAGAGGAAGAGCGGAGAGTCTCCTAACAAGAGGCATCATAATCGTCATTATTATTTTGTAGTAATGGTAGCACATAGTTATAATAATAATAATAACAATAAGACTATTATTGACATTATCTTATGTTTATTCATTTTCTCTCCGTTGACTGGATTGTGCTGTATTGTGAATGTGATGTTCATCTGTCAAAACAATTTGCTTTTGGGGATAGAGTACTTATCTTATCTTTTTTAAAAAATGTATTCAAACAGAACCAATTCCAGAGAAAGACAAAACAATGACCCTGATTTTTAGGTGGATGGGAACGACTCTGCCGTGTTTCCGCTGCCATGTGCTGTCATGGTTCAACCTACCTTTGGCCGTGCCCTGGAGCACGCTGTCGTTGCCAGGTGGAGAGGGGGAGATGCAGAGAGAGCCGGCAGCCATTAGTGGTGTTGGCTATTGGAGGTGAAAAGAGAAGAAAATGTGGGGCAGCTTTGCCATCCGTTTGAAGTGGGGACAGCTTGTTTGTGAAGTGGAGGCAGAGTGCTTGGCTTTCATGTCCTGCTCTCATGTGACCCTCGGAGACCTTGGATTCATAAACCATATTGACTATATCAACTAAAAATAAATAAATAAAAAAAATACAACACTGACACAATCTCTTCCAGCACTTATGGGGCTGGGAAGCCTGAAGCTTTGTGAAGTGAGATGAATAGGACAGCATGGGGAGTTCCAAGGCCAAACCCTCGACTCCACAAACACTGAAACATTCCAGAGCATCGACTCATTACCTGAGAAATGAGGTTCAAGGAAAACGATAAGACTGCGTGTTTCCTGCTGAATAACAATACAGATGCAGTGACATTACAGTAAATGTCCACAACATTGCGGTCACACCCCATCAGCAGTTTCCCCGGCGATGCCGTAAACGATTGTATGATTAAACATGAATTAAAAAGTGAAACCATGAAATTGCAAAGTGCTCTTACCACCTCCTTTAAAGTTGAAATCTTGTGGTCTTAAACGGGGAGTTTTTGACACAACTGCTGATCCAGCTCTCGGGGATGAGGGCTTGAGAGAGACTTAGACGTTTTTTTGTCGTCTCTGCATTTCTTGGGAGGGAATTGGCAGATTATTTGGTCAACCTCGATCAGTTCCACCGCAGCTTAGGGGGATACATGCTCGCTGACTAATATTGCCCAGAAATCCATCAAAGTCAGAGGGCTTGTCCCCCCTTTTAAGACTTGTGTGTTCCAATCAAGTGCTCAGCAAGTCAAAGCCGTCACAAACAGAGGCCGTAACCCTCCTCTGACACTGACAGATCCTGAAATGAAAATAAATTATGCCATCTGCCAGTGTAAAAGTACCTACAGTAATGTCGAATGAGACAAGTCGACTTCAAATCTTCAAAGCGCTACTATAACTTAATGCAGTTTTCTCTGCTACCAAAAATAGTGCTTTTCAGAGTCATAAGCTAGTCATTGCTTTTGCAAATATCCAGCCACGTTTCCAATTGTGTCAGCTGAAACGTTGAGAAATGGTCAAATTAACATTAAAACGACCAGTAGGAGCAAGCGCCACTTGCCAGGAAAACCAAGGCTAATAAATACCTCATGTGTCAGCCGATCATTCATTGGAATATTAGATGTCACATTCACACACTCCCATTTGGCCGACACTAATGGCCTAATGCTGAAGAAACACAAAGACAAGGCAAAATAATACATGAAAGGTACAGAGAGTTTGCGTTGATGCTGGACACGTGGACATATGTGGATTACAAAAAGTAATTTTCTCACTTGCCAGTTAGACTTCACAAAGCAATACAATACACAATGTATTTTTCATTCTTTGGCATCCACCCGTCCACCATCCCACCCATTTTGAAGCCTCTCTGGACAGGTCTCCAGTTCATCGCAAGACACACACACCATTCATTCTCTTATTCACACCAAGGGGCATTTTTACAACATGATAAATTTTTATTAGTCCCATAACAGGGGAATTTCTGAATTAAGAGTATCCAGTCGACATTAACGAATGATTTTGGACAGTGGGAGGAAACTGGAGTACCATGAGAAAAGTCACGTACACACCCTTCATGTTTAATACTATACTAACCATTAATATTTGATACTTAGATATTTTTCAAACTGTCTTTCAACCAACTGTGATTTGTTTATTTATCAATATAACACATGCACGCACACACAAATCTAATACAAAAATAGCTGTGAATTGCTTGGAGGATTCATTTAAGACTTGATAAATAAAATAATTGTATCATATCGAGTGCTAATGATGTTTTACTCCTTTATGTACTGAAATGTGTGAGTGCTACTATTTACAGATGCAGAAGACCAACTAGTTACCCACTGACTTGTATGTGAATATGAAGTATTTTCTCCACCGTAGCACACTTGGCCCTTGGTGCCTCACTCACAGCTTTGATTACTGTATTACAAAGTGTGACCGTTTCTCTCACAGCTGTGGACGCTTCTTTAATTTCCCTCGTGCATTGCATTGTGGGAGATTAGTGTCCATTGACAGCGAGCTCAAAAATCGATGCCGTTCAGTATGCATTCCCTCTGTTTGGAATATAATTACAATTAGTCACTTCTGCAGCGTGAACTCTTCGCACATTGCAGGCCTTCTATTAGTGTGTGGTATGACTTGGTGACATGCTATAAGAAGAAGAAATGCAAGATGAACTGCGGATGGCAACTCGTGCAATTATTTAAGAGTCTTCCTTTTCCATACCACAGAAATGGAGCACTTGGAATAGAGTAAGAAAATAATGAAGAGCATCTCTAATCCTCCATGAACAGTGATCTAAAAGCTTCTAAGGAATTAAAGTGAAAGGACGATGAGAGCTTTGAGTGATGTATCCCTTCACAACACATTTAGAACTGTGATTTCACCAAACAATCAGTGTATAAATATATATAAGAAGTCAATAATAAACAAGACAACATTTATTTTCCAACAGATTTGAACACCAGGGTCTGAAATCCCCTGGAGCAGCTATAATTCAACCCAAATCAACACAGTGGAATCAACTCAACAAAGTGTGGTAGCTATCCTATTTCATATTTCTCCACTTATTTAGGCAATAAGTATAATTTCTGTATTGTTACAATGATTTCAGTCATTTTTATAATGAAAATCACTGAATTTTAATTTGTCCTAATCAATTCCAGTGGAGGGAATCAAGTGACGCAGCAGGCAGTCATGCCTCATGTTTTTTTTTTCACTTCTTTTATACATTTCAAACTCTGTTATTATTTGTCATCACTTTCCATAGAGTGGGTCATGCATTACAAGTATGTGTGCAACATACTTAGACTGATCTGACATAAAAACATGATGTTAGGCTGACAGTACTTCTGCCTCGACGAAGAGAGCGCACATGCACACAGAGAATATATGCTGCCTTTATGTGCTGGAAATAGCAGAAAGCAATGTGAAAATTGCAAGATATGGAAGATAATTTTCATAATTTAATTACACTTTGAAAATCTTTGTTTTTAATGCTAAAAAATTGTGTTACTTCCTGCCCAGATATTGATATGAGATATGAAACAGTCAGTGTGGAAGCTGGGAATCAAATGTTGAATTTGAAACTTGTTCATGCTAATGGGTGATAAACATTTATCGGTTCCATACATTAAAAACTACGTAGGCGTCAGATTTTTGATTTTCCAAGTTATCTGAACACATGGGTCATGGACAGTGACAATAAGGCCTGGAGGCCAGCCAGGTCTATAAGACCTGGACTGAACTTGTCAGGAAAACCTTGTATGACAATAGACATTTTGCATATTTTGGGACAAACTGGAAGAGGAAGGTAACTGACGTTTCACTTTTGAAACACAACTGTTGAGTCAGGGTGAAATGCTTCTCCTGTGCTATATATACAGTATCTTTGCCCCCAAATGCCTCACATACACTAACTTTTCTCTAAACCTCTAGCCATTCCACAACTCAGCGCTGAGCTTTGCTCAGCATGCTGCCCAACGTACAAGTTCAGGGATGCACACACACACACACACACACACACACACACACACACACACACATACACAGAGTCTCACACACACTTTCACATTCCTCCTGGTCCTTGGTTGCAGCACATGACAGAAAAACAGTTATTCGGCACAGGTCCCATGGGTTGGCTGTCTGCTCGTTTGTTAATGACAAGCATTTGGGGTAACCATCGATTTCCTGTGGCACTAATTAAGAGTAGACTCATTAAAACGTTTGCAATACATCCTGTGTTAACTTTGCAGGTTGTTTTTCCTCTCTCTTTTCATTCCACTTTGATCATTGTTCATTCTTTTTCTCTGGTTGAGGTGAGACGTCTACAGAGAGAGACCTATCACAGAGAATAACGGGCGAGCGTGGAGGATTAGAGCTCGCCCGTCACCTGACTCTAATCAAAAGCAGCCAAACTGCAGCCAAGTCGAATTCACTTGCTGATACAGAAATGCATTGTAGGTGTTTAATGTTTTAAACATTGACCGAGTGTTCCTGCTCTTTTTTGCCTTCCGGCTGAGCTTGTTCAATAAATCTGGCATGATATTAGTAAACAGAGCTAATTTTGTCTGTTTTAGCCCAAAATATTTATGCACCTGAGGGGCAGCGGCAGTGCTCCGGGTTTAATATGAGTGAGAGATAAAGATGGGAAACTCTTGGCTCTGATTCCAACTGAGCTGACTAACACTGGGAGGTATTTGAGCAGACGTTCACATCCATTTAGGAGTGCAATCTGTATTAAAAGCCCAGTCCTCCTTATTCCGAGCAGCCATATTGATCCGTCCAACTGTCCTCCCTGTGTGTGTTTTTGTCTGGTGCCAGGTTAGATATGGGCTCCTGGTGCCTGCTGATGTCCATGTGCTGCCGCCTGGTCACAGTTCACCATTGATTTTGTTACAGCCCCATCATCTAACTGTGTAAAGGGTCAGTCATATATATATATTTATTTATTTATTTATATCCACTTTGTGTTGTTGAGTTTCTGATATTTTCACTTTTATGGAGCAGTGATTTTGATATATTTATCCAACAGAATCTGGTTTCTCTCATTTTAGAAAATAGAGGAGAATCTTTTAAATTTGTGTCCTTCCAGGAACAATGACCCCAGTTCCTGAGAATGATCCACAAACCTGTCTGCGAACAGCTAATACCACTTGCTGTATTTAAGAGGAAATATCTGTGAGTTTTTTGTAAGATTTTCTGGCATAATTACTCATCTCAGTTGTAGCAGTGTCTCCCAACTGCCTGAGGTGATTGTCACAATATTATGTAAGACAAACGTGAATATATTCACAGATAGAAGCTCTCACACTAAGGGCAAAAATATGTCGTGTTATATTATGTAAGCAAACATGTGTGTTTATGTGTCTGTATGTGTTGGTACATGGAATGACACAGTCTTTTTTTTTCCCAAATGTTGAAGAAGATTTTAACAATGTTGTGAAATGTGTTTCTCTGTCTGTGCTTTTCCCACAGCATCAATTATGTTGCTACAGGATCAACACGAATCTGACCGGCCATGTTGTGTGTCATAGCTACGTGACATGGAAGGGGTGTGTTTAAGCATAAATCATGACTGTATGCTCAGAAGTGTGTTGCCTCAACCACGATAGAGATAAAGATATACAAAAGAAACAACTGAAATTGTGAAAAAAAGAAGTCAATAATAAACAAGACAACATTTATTTTCCAACAGATTTGAACACCAGGGTCTGAAATCTCCTGCAGCAACTATAATTCAACCCAAATCAACTCAACAAATACCAAAGCTTTTCTAACATGTATGTCAATAATTCTAGGAAGCACTAGCAGATAAATGAGCTGGAACACATAACAAGTAAAGAAACAACATATTTCACTGACAAACATGTTTCTTTGTTCCTGTTTGCAGCTACACACCGCCGTGCTTTATTAGGTGCTTTATTATTGATACGGAGGGAATAGCAGGGAGGCCGACTGTAATTCGATCATGGGAACATTCATACAGTGTATCACAGCCTTGTCAACAGATACGCCATCTGAGCTCTGCTGTGTTACATGTTTCAAACAAGCAAGATACAAATTCATAGATTTTTTTCCTTTATTGTTTTTAATAATTTGAAACAATGCAATTGTGTAAATATTGGATTTTAATGCAGCTATGACAGTTTTGTCGAGGTGGAAGATTGCATAAATTCCAGACATCCGTAGTTGTTAGGGTTGTAAATTCCAACAGCAGGCTGATGTGATGGTTTTTCCCCACTTGCTTGCTCATAATTACGACAGTATTGAAATAAAGGACTTCAAAGAATCTCAGGCATTTCACGCTGCCATAATCCTGTAAAACCAGTGCCATGTATGACCTACACGAGCCACCAAATTTAAGGCTTATTAGCAATAAGCTTGCAAATGTATTGCCATTTGAACATTGTTGAAAATTTTTGTCTCATTCTCAAAGATGTATGTATGCTGTAAAAGTAATTAAATAAACCAAAATGTCTCTGAAAACGGACCTGCCGTATGTATACTCTCCCTGAACTTTTTGTGAACATGTTTATCCCGCTATAATGGCAGACACTCTCTTTCTCCAATCATGCTCTGCTAGTAGGGTAGAGCTTGGAAATGTGTGGAATGAACAGCCTGCAACAATATCAAGTGTTAGCAGTCAAGTCAACAGAAAGCTAATGAACCATAGCAAACAGCTTGTGGGGTGTTGCAAGAGAGAGCAGTTGCATCAAAAGCCCTTCATCGGAGGCTTGAGCACGCTTAAGTGAATAAACTGTATCCCAAGGCTGCTGGAAAACAGACATAATCCATTGACATGTATACAAGTCAAAGTGAGAGAAATAGCAGCGCGTGTTACACTAAAGAATAAAAGTCACACATGACAAAGATTCCACTCGAATGCCTGTGGAAATAAACTTTATTGACTTACGTACAGCAAAGCAGCAGTATGATGTTTTTTGGGGTCACGTTCATTCTCGTGCACTGAAAGAGAAAACCCAAGGCAAAGAGCAACCTGTTGTTTAATGAAGGCAAACAAGGCAACATATTTTACCTCACAGCTAAAACAACTTGAACAGAAACTGAAAACCAGCTGCAATCACTGCCTTAAGTTGAGGCCAGATATTTAATCAATTTCAATCAGTACACTTGCATGTAAAAATCTAATTATGGCCTTACTCTGTCACAATCCGGACAATTTAAGTGCATGCAAATACATTCAATTAGCACCGGACTGCTCAAGATCCAATTAAAATGCCAATATAATGTGGATGGATATTTTCTGCTGTGTGTATACACTGTCAAAAATGGACCAAGGTAAAAACAATAAATCTGAGCAACAGGAATCTCAGCACAAGTAAAACTATTTTGCTGCATGGACAGAAACAGTGATTTCACAACCCGTTCTCATCCCAACGTGTCAAATACCGACTATTTGTCACGCCCCTAAACGTCAAATATAAACGCGGAGGGTAAAAATCCGCGTCCGGATTTGACGCTCCGGGTTCTGCATTGACTCTCATGCAGACCCCGGCTCGGCTGGCCGGGACGCTGTGAGCAGAGGCTCCAGCCGTCCATTCACTCCCATAATAACCCGGTCACGTGAAGCATGACGCCGCTTACTACTGTCTAATTGAAGAACCGAGTATCCTCTGCCCCGAACCGAGCCGGGGTCTGCATGAGAGCCACCTGGTGTGCAGGAGACCATTACATGTAAGCAGGGACAAGCATAGCCGTGCATGTAAACATAGTGTACAAAGTGTCATTTTACATGTCCATAGTGGCATTAAATATATATATACATACTTAGATATAAGGATATAGCATGCACTTACATTAAGTTCACAAGTGAACTAGTTTGACTGAGATACTGCGCACCTTTTTGACCTGATCATGCACTGCTGTTATGCCAATGCATTTTCCTTCAGCTTTTCAGCTGCACTGAATTGTCAGAGCAAGAAACATGAGACAATTGCTGAGGTTTATCGTGAAACAACCAAAAACTGCAATTCATCAAATGGCCATTTGGGGCAACTCAATCCTCATCGACACCACCCTTAAAATTCCCCCTGTCACATTTTACTGCCTGCTGTGAAACATGTTTTACTGATGTTGATCGGAGTGGATGCCTCACTTCCTGTCCTTTGTGGACCTGCTGGATAGTGGAGGTGTCCTTCAGCTTCACTACATGTTGCTGCAGCTCTTCCTCAAACCAATTCCCTGGTGTAAAGCCACGGTTTGTCTTATTTTCCCACACCTACCAAAGTCAACAAGCTGCATCTGTTCCTAGTCACTCCAGTTCCACCCACAACGATTTCTCTCTCAGACAGAAAGAAAAATAACCTCTTTTTTAACTTACTGCATTTCTTTGCATTTTGGTGCATGTTTACAGGAGGGATTTATCTAGTCCATGCAAAAGGAAAGGATTATCAAGAGAAGTTAGCTCACAGAACCAAATTAATATAGTAGAACTGTGGCATGACGCAATATTTTTAATAATGGAGTCCCTAATTGTTCATTTTTAAAATGGATTTTCAGGAGAAAAAATTAACATGGGGACACAAAGGACAAACACTGAAGTGCCTAGATCTGGTCCGTTCTTCTCCTGCATCACCTTCACAGTGTTCAGACAGTGGCTTTAATTAGAATTCATGTCCTGAGACTCCTCAATCTGAATAGTTTCCTCTTTCCCAAGTCATCTGCCAGAGTGTTGTGATCCACAGCGAGTCGTCCTCGCTGCAAATCTTGCCCCTGTTTCCCATGCAGGTGTTGGACTCAGGATGTGAATGGCAGCATGAATGCTAATAGCCCGTTGTAATAAGGTCTTTGAAGTATGCAATACACTGTTGCAGAATCATAATGTGAAAATCCCTCTTTGAATCAGGAGGTTCGGCCCTGCTTGACACTGACAGGCCTTCTTCTCTCCCTTTTCTCTCCTTTTTTTCCCTTTCTATCTGAACCTCCTCCACTCCTCCACCCCCACAGCCAGTCCTCCTCATTGTGCTGCCTCTCCTCCTCCTCCTCCTCTCCGTCTCTCACCCATCTTCCCTACATCTTTTAATAATCACTTCTGGCAAGAAGACTCGCCTTGCTCTGATAGGTCTTAGATGACAAGCAGGGTTTCCAAATACCAACATGTGGGATACTGCGATCCGTGGGAAAAAAGTGAACAAGTGGACCCAACAGGGAGGGGGCAGGATTATTGGTTTAGGAGTGAAAAAGTGGGGGCTTGGGGAGGGTGGGGATGGTGGTGGAATGGGGTGTGGCTGGTCGAAGGAGGGCAGCTGAGGTGCTTTGCAATGGCAATGCTCCAAACTGTAACTCATCCCTTTGTTTTTTGCATTACTTTCATAATTTCCATCAGTATTACATTCTGAAAAATCACTCAGTGAGAATTTGAAGCTTGAAACTCAGTTTGAAGCATGTTGCAGAGTAAAAACACTCATATATTTAATTTATGTAATTGTTATATTTGACCTTGAACTGCTTTTATATTTTTTACTCAACAATGTCTCGTCCTCTGTGTGACCTGCAAAGAGTGGACCTCCATTTCAATTTATTTGTGCAGTGTTTCACAAAATAAAAGCAACATTTCTCAAATTTCTACAAAAAAAAAACCTCTTAGAGGCATTTCCACCGATGGATGTTTTGCATTCAAGCTGCAATTCTCATAAAGGCTGTTCCCACAACATCCCATCATTTTAATAAAATCTCACCCTGCAAGACTCCAGTATGAGGGAGAGGGACATGATTAGTAACACAGACACATATCTCAAGATTTGTTTATTTATTTATTGCAGATAGTTTAATTACAGTAGATTTGTAAAAAGTTAAGTCACACCTCAATTTAACGCAAATTGGCCATGTGATCCCTACGTTATGTTGTAATGTTTCCATGACACTTTTTAGATTAATTTCTATCTCAACAAGTCTGGAAAACACCTCATGAGAGTGATAATGTTTTGCGATATTTGCAATAAATGTAGGCGTTTGCATTACTGTTTCTTTTAAAATAACCACATTTAAGTTAGGGCTCTCCTATCTGTGATTTCATTCAGTTATAGATACAGCCACTACCCTTTTATTTACAGTTTGGATGAGCATCCAAACTATATCCAAAGTACGCCTAAAACAGTATTTGTGCAGATGTAAAATGAAGAAATGTAACACATTTTAACTACATACATAGACTTGGATGATTATTTTGCTATTATGCTTCATGATTTTGGCCAACCCTTTCTAAAATAAATCACCCCAAAAAAACATTTCCTGAGCCTAACTTCAACTTTCTGCTGGAAACTATTCTTTCCTTAACTTTACCCTCTCCGCAAGGAACAAACCAGGGTGCACCATGAATATGAGTGCAGCTCAAAAAAGAATGAAAAACAGTTAGAATCTGGCGGAGTCTGATGCCAGATCCAATGAAGCTCATATTTAATGACTGTGGAGGGGAGGACCTTTGAATTACACCAAATTCACTGTCCATTATGCAAAATAAACACATTCTCCTGAAATCTGGTCAAAGTGCAACCAGTTTGAATTCACAGAGTGAATGCGAAGATGTTTGTTGGGGAGATCAAATGATAGTAACTGAAATTAACTGTGACTTGGTCAAAACTTGACTGCTCCTTAATTGCATTTTATATTAAATTCATTGAACTGATGTAAAATACATTATCTTAGAGACATGGGTTATGATTAGTTTTGCAGGTCAAAAAGAGTGAAAACACTGCACACAGAGTCTGAATATTGATACAAAAAGTTACACGTGATGCATTTGTCATGCTCCATTGTCTTCACCTACTTCACTTTGTGAACTAGATAACTTGTGTTTTTGACAAGCCCTCAGCGAAGAGCCCTCAGAGCCGTCCATGTGTAGGTGGAGAGAGTGAAGCAGGAGGGTGTTTGCAGGGTGAAGAGCCTCGCCACAATATGTCACGTCTCTTGAAATAACTAGAAATACTTTTTTTTTTAATTGCTCATTTCATTTTTGTCATCACAGTTGTTATCAATACAATTTATATCTGTCTGTCTGTCTGTCTACCTATCTATTGCTGTAGCCAATGATGTTGCTGTGATAGCTGGTGTTGCTGTTGTCCTTGCTGTTGTTTCTGTTATTGTTATTGTTGTCACGGTCTCTCTCTCTTCTCTTTATTTAATGAGATGTTGATCTTGTTGGTTTCATTGTTGTTGCTGTTGTCATTATTTTTTTTTGCTGCTGTCACTGTCTGTCTCTCCTTTCTATCAGATGTGATATGGCTGTTGTTCTTAAGGTTGTTGTTGCTGTTGCTATCGTTATTGTTGTTGATGTTATCTTGTTATCTTTTTTGTTGATGCTGTTTGTTGTTGTCACCGTCTCTCTCTTTTGTTTAATTAATGAAATGTCGCTGTTGTTCTTGTTGATTTTGTTGACTTTACCATGGTTTTTGGCTTTTTTTTGGCTTTATCATGGTCACTTTGTAGTTGTTGTCAGTATCCCTCTCTATTTCCATTATTTGATGAAATGTTGCTGTTCTTGTCATTGTCATTTCTCTTTGTTGTCACTGTTTGTCATTGTTGTCACTGTGCTTCTGTCTTTACATCTGCTTTCTGTCCCCCAGTCCAGTCCATCCACTAATGCTACAGGTAACATTTTTAAGAATATGAATAATGAATAAAGTTAAATATTATGAATGTTATTCAACTATACCACTGTATTACATGCCTAAACTACTGGATAGGACAGATTAAATAAAAAAGAAAAAAAAATCGTTTTTTTGTCTTCAGGTTGTTTTTTTTCACTTCATCTGCTGTGGTCCATCTGCCTTTTCATCTCTCCCATCATCTCTTCTCCAGCTCCTCCACCATCCGTCTCCACTGTCGCTTCATCACTTATGCCGCTGTCAATCACCCGCTTGTGCTTATAAAGCGGCTGAGTTATGAAGTGCCTTTATTTGCCAGGAGTGCCATTGAACTTGACCTGTGATAAAGCCTTGACAGAGAACTTGTTAATGATGAAGCTGCTCTGACTGATGGGCAGCCAGAGTAGAGAGTCAGGAGGAGGAGGAGGAAGTTATGAGAGGTCGACCTTTTGCTAACTCAACGCACCGGGCAGCCCCTCCACCTCTTCTCCCGTTCACTTCTTAGTTGGAGGATTATCAACATTATCCACATCGCCATCACCTTATGTTAGACTGATTTTTCTGATTTTTCAGGTTGACTTATCTGACAATAGAGCCACGTTCACGTTGACTAGTTTTGATGATGTCATCACAATGAGACAGTGGAGTGACGGAATTGTCTTAGGAAATGTTTAGCTTTTATCATATTTCTCATCAACAACAATAAAATGTAATTTGTACAGTAATCATGTTCAAAAAACAGTCAAAATGCAATGTGTACTTTGAAAAGGGAAAACATGTGATATTCACACAATTCATGATTAATAGCTAGTTGTTTTTTCATGCAAAATGGACACTAGCCATCTTAAATTTGAAGAAATTGTTTTCTATTAGATCTTTAGTGAGGGCAGGTCATTTTTGACTTAATGGACAAGAGGTGTAGTAGGCAGAAAATGAGGACAACAGACGGGTTAAAATCAATCAATTTCAAGAAATCTTTAAATCACATCTCTCCCTGCAGCACGAAAATTTAACTTGTTTTAAGTAACTTTCCCCAAGATTTAGTGGTTTTATTGTGACCCTTTTTTGTAGTGTTTTCAAATACATCTCATCAAAACAAAGGGTAAATTTTACCATTCTGGTAAAATTAAGTGCGCAACAGAAAGTTGGAAAGCGTCAGAACAGTCCCAGACTGAAGAATTGGGTCCTCTCTCTATCTCTCCTCTCCTCTAAGCCTCTCGTTGATTCTTCCTTCTGTGTGCTTTAGTAAACAGATGCAACCCAGTCTCATAGAAAAATGTACCCTGGCTACGTTGGTCCAAAGCGCACAAACTGTATGTTCTGGGCTCTCAAAATGTATGACTAGTATGTTTTGGGATTTTTTTTTTTTGTTCATCTCTCCCTGTTCTTTTCTTGTGGTTCTCCATCCACAGCAGATAAATGTGCTGATGAATATTTCACATAATTCTGGCAAGATCTAAAAAAAAAAAAAGATCTTTCCAACAATGAGCAAGTAAGGCATTGTGTTCAATAATGTGAATATTCTGTAAATAAAATAGATATTTCTTGCTAAAAATGTCAACAAACTACCACAAAATAGAGATTTTTCCACCATTAATAAATAAATAAGAGAAACACCATGTTTATCGTCCTCACAGCCTGAAACTAGAGAGTGATGTAACTTGGACACAGAACCATAAGGAGAGAACGGGGGAATAATGTACCACGCATGCAATTTAAGAGCCAGGGTATGTTTTTTATGCAACTGGGTTGACAGATGACTCACTCTCCTCCATGCGTCGTCTTCTTTAAGATCAGGGAGATTCTTCTCCTTCTTTTATCTCTCTCTGAACAGGTGATTCACCCCCATCTCTCCGTCTGGGCTCTCCTCGCTATCTTCTCTGTCGCTCTCATTACAAAAGGTGATCACCCATTGAGCTCATCAACTCGGAGTGAACTCCCTGACTGATGAGTGCAAGGAGGGGAGGCTGGGGGGGTGCGATGACAGCTTCTTCTGAGGAGAAACATATTAACGGCTCCGGCTTCACACTGAAACACCGAGCAGCCCGTCACACCCACCCTGCCGATACTGTGGCGCTCTTCGCTGGTATTTCTTAAATGCCAACGTCAGTCACAAATAGGTCAGGACAACAAGCACTTAAATAAGGCTTTGTCACTGATTAATGAGAGGTGGAGAGGACTGGGAAGGCCTCCGACTGCCTCACGCAGATAAAACAATGAATGTTTTGTAAATAGCCACGGGTGCTTCTCTCTCTCTCTATCTGTTCCTCCCTTTCACCGGCAGAGAGAAACATCACTGACAGCAGCTCTGGGGATCGCAGAAACACATGTTCCCAGCCGCAGGACTGAGGGAAATCCAATCAGATCCCAGCGAGCCAACAGTGGGCTCAATTTGCAAAGCCAACAGGCCTTTTACCAGTATTGTTGTAATGGTATTAACAGGCTGGACTCCAGCCAAGGAGCACTATGTGGCAGGAACATGCTGATGTTATTGACTACTTATCCATAAAAATGCATCCCTTCTCACTGCATTATACTCACGCCTGGTACAAATCGACTAATCTGAGCAGATTAAAGTCACTTAGAGGAGATTGGAGTTCACCCATGGTTTTATTAAAATGCACAAATCTAATCAGGGACGATGTGTAAATTGGCTGGCTAAGAAGCATAGATGGTACATGGTGTGAAACGCAGGGTGAAAAAAAGGGATGTTGACTTTGTTTAGACTTGGCCATCAATCAGAAGCGCCGCATTCATAAAATTCAATCGACGGCGAGCCCAATCAGATCTGAGTTTTACTAATTCATTATAGGCGTAGAACACAGGCTTTGGAGGCAGACTTGGAGTGTCTTGTAAAGTTGGAGCGATCCATGAACAGCAGCAGAAGAGAGAGAGCGTTTTGTGTGATCTGTCGCTCCGTAAGTAGTGATGCTCCCTCAGTACGGACCTGGCTCTAACTCCGCACAGATGCCTCAAAGTTACAGCATAACAAGTTTTTTTTCTCCCTCTCCCTCTCTCACTCTCTCTCTCTTCCTCTCTCTCTCTTCCTCCTAAAGTAATTAACTTGTGGAAATCATTTACCCTTGAATGGCTGTCAGATCAATTTCTCATTGGAGGTCTTTGTAAACCTGCTGTGGCACCCGTAGCCTGTCAGATCTCAGCCACTGGACACATCAAGTCCCACATGAGCGGTTTCAGAGTCTAACACAGTACAGTGAGTCTTTAAACAAAAGCTTAACTCCTGCAGGTTGGATTGAAAGATATTATTGTCAGGGTCAACAACAGACACATCTCTATTGTTATTATGTTACCAAAATACAAACAAGCTTAAAAATCTCTTGTTCTGCTCCACCTTTCTAAGACATCAACTCAATATTATGTAATTTACCTTTGGACTATTGCTAGAGAAGCTCAGTTGTTTCTTCAACCCCAACTGAAGTCAGTACAATATATGAATTTAATAAAACTCAATGAATTTTTTTATACAAAGAGCAGAAAGACAGATTCTGTTCTTCCAAATGACTTATTGGCAATAATTGTGCTTCCTCTGACTATAACTGAGCTCCATCTCTGAGAAATTATGTTTAAATATACAGCTGATTTGCATTCACAATTACGTTGTGCTGACAAACGCAATCGCCGGCTGGATTACGCTGACAGCCTGATTGAGGCTCCACATTAGGCTCTCTCTGCTGCAGCGAAGCAGCACAGGGGTGGTTGGCGTGGATGGCAGGTTTCCACGTCCAGACTGTGCTGAGGTCTGGCAAACAAAAGCACTTTGGTTAAGCTTAGGGGAAACACGTTTTCTTCCAGTTTGCCGCCACTAATTAGTTCTGTGATAGGGCTGTCATACCTGAACCCAGCTCTCATATGAGCTGACATTTATACGATGCTGTGATGCATTGTGACGGGGGTGTGAACAGCTACTGTTGACTGGCACGTGCCCTGAAGATTTGTCCAGAATGGTTTGAATACCTAGTGATACTGGGCTGCTTTTCCCAGTGGCAGCTGTTTTTGTGATTGCTTACTTGCTGTGTCTCTGGAAAGCTCTGGGTTGAGTTGGACTTCAGAGGAACCCCTCATTCTCATTCTGTGACAGAGAATCTTACTGTCAGGGTTCAGTGTTAGACAGTGTGCATCCGGAGTATAATGGGACAATTATTCAGGCCAGGAATCCGATATGATCCCTGGCCACCACCACCTGATTTACACAAACAACCATGACAACAGGAGTTAAGTTGGGCAGCTGCTGATGTTAAAGTGCAATACAATAAAGCAAATGCTCAATTTTCAATGCACGTCCTCACTTTGTTGACTCGTCAACCCAATAACATACACCTGCACACCCTTATTTTCTGTTTATTTTCCTTATCAAACTACAGTCTTTGTTGTGCCATAACCTAAAATAATTTCTATTCTATTTCACATATTACTGCTGTCAGCAGATTGTTTGGTGGACTCAACAGCAACACGAAACCAGAATCATATTTTAATTGAGCTTTATTAGAATTCCCTGTTCCCACTCGGAGGATACAGGAATTGTGAGAAGGGGAGGACTCCAGTGGAGGGAAGGAGGCGGGTTGGACGGCCTGACAAGAATGAGACAAGGATTTAAACTAACTGGCGGGACTTGAGGACATGAGGGGAAGGGGTAGTCTGAAGGCTGCAGTTTCTCAGTGAGTACAGTGACTGGAGATCAGCAGCAGGAATGAGAGTGGTGAAAGGCTAGAGCAAGGACTGAAGCAGGGCTGGAGCAGGGGCAGGAAAGACAATCTAGCAATGAGTGAGTGTCCGGGGTTAGTATATAAAAGGAGACAATTAAAGGGAGTCAGTGATTGGCTGGGGACTGCAGAGGAGTGGCTTTGTGGTGATGGAAAAAGTACTCCAGGGGAGCAGCCATGAGCAGCTTATGGCCGATTCATGCCAACTGCACTTTTGAAAGTTCAGGTAACACATTTATCAGTGTAGTAATAAATGGAAAAGTTGAAAATGGAACAGTAGTTTGCACCACTATCCACTTAAACTTGAGACCAATCTTTTTTTTAATAACACAGGTGCACACTTTTATTTTATTTTTATCTTTTATTTTTTAAATAGTTTTGAATTTTTTATACATTTGACCACTGTGTCCACCTGGTAGAAGAGGTATCCAGTATTCAGGTATCCTGAAATATCAATTTACAAAATACTAAAATTAGGACTATCTGCCTTTAACTATCAGACAGATACTATCTGGATTTACAGCAACTGCTGCCAATGTAACACTGTGTCTGTAACCCATAGCTTGGTTCTTTTTGCACTTGTATCTTTTCACATTTTTTGCACATGAAGTAGCTGTTTTCTAATGTGTTCATATGTTCTCCCTGCTGTCTTTGATGTTTGCCTGCTGTTCTTGAGAGTTTCTTACTTTGTGATGATTAATAAAGTTCATCTTGCTAAATAAAGGAATTGCTCACAAGGAATATGACAGTAGTACTACAGGTACAGGAGGAGGTAGGACCGCCGCCCTCTGTCTTGTCCGCATTGTTTCTAATGAGCCACATAACGTGAAGTCTATTGGTCCCAACTCACTGCGATCTATCACCCGATAGGCCAGTCTGCCACAGTTTTGATTCCTAATCAGGAGCCTCTGTGATTTTGATTGAAATTGACACAGTGCAACAAATCCTCAAAATTAGATGACAGTATAAGTTTGATTAGCTTTACTCTCAATGTGATGGAAAGAAAAATAATATCTGAAGTCATTATACCTCATTTAAAGGCTTCGTTATCATAGTTACAATAATAATAATGTTTTGATTGTGATCAGCAACACTGTGTATGTTTGACATCCGTCCAACTCTGTACCGTATGTGGACCTTGTTGCAAGACAGCCACAATGTCACAATTGCTTTTTCCTTTGCTCTGTCACTGCTGTAGCCCTCAGACAGGTCTGTCACTTCAGGTATCTTGAAACAACCATTAACTGTCACATCTCTATGGAGCAAAGCATCCACAAACAACCATACACATCCCGTAGTGTGTAAGAAATGATCAACAGGGATCAACTCTCCAGGTATAGTGTGGTGCATTAACAACATATTATTGTAAGTTTGATGACACAGCTCTGTGTTTATTTCCCTGAACATGGACACAAAACAGACACAAAGCAGGATAGAGTTTATCCTGTGTGATGCAGTTTTTCCAATCTGCCAGAGAGCGAAGGAGCCCGCTCCCATCCGCACGCATGCACATTCCAGCGGTTTCATTTGAGGAAGACGTGTCTGTGCTATGAAAAGCAATCGCTGATATTACTTGGATGTCTTCACTGCTCTGACTTGAGAATGAGTCAAGGTCTTTCTCTCATTCGCATCATCTCGGCCTCTCAGTCTTGACTGAAGGACACATGACCCCCTCCATTTTAAATAAAGACATGCTGCCCAGGATAATTACCAGACCAGTTACGTCTTTGTGTACGTGTGCACACACTGGTGCAGTCTTTGTATGTGCTTTTGTTATGAACAGAATGATTTAGTGCACTATGGCGTTGAGACATTAGGATGATACTTTGTGCCCTCTCGCAGTCTTCTTGGCAGCTTCCCAAGGACGGGCAGCAGAAAGCAATTGCTATTAGTGCACATATATAGTCTGAGCAGATAAATATAGGCTGCTTTTAGCAGATGAGCCACAGCGCCATCAATTAAGATTAGGGCAAGTGCTATCACAGTCTCATAAAGAACAACAAGACAGCATTCCCTCAATGTCAAAGGTAAGATGAACATGTACAAGTCGTTGGGAAAAATCAAAGAGCACCCGATAGCTCATATACATAATGCTCACATTGACAAATGGCTATTGATGTTTCTTCATCAATGAGAGTGACACGGCTCAAACAGCATTGGAGGGGGTCCCGATCACAGCACTGAAATGAGAATACAGTGAAATTTGGGAGGATGAGTCAGATTAATTCGCTTTAGCGCTATTTTCTCTCTTGATATGGTGCAGCTGTGGCAACGTTTCCTATCACCATTTGTCCGTCCACTTTGGGGACAAAAATGGAACTTTGCTGTTCGTGGGAATACGTAACGACAGAGGTGGAATCCATCTCTGCTCCGCTGTCCAATCTGGTTGCAGCCTGACCCCCTTGTTTCCCGCTGTTCTTGTCTCGTTCCCCTGTCGTGTCCTCTTTTCTCTGCCCTGGTTGTAGCACAGAGTATGGCAGCGATCCTGATGCCAGGCCGAGAGAGACGTGGACAATGTGTGTGCCCTGCAACTCTCCAGTGGTTTCCAAGTAAAGGCCATCACTCTCCCTAATTAGCTGGTCTCTTTTGGGCTGTGACTAAAATCACCTCTGTGGCTCCTTCCTCCATCGGATCACACCTAATTTTAATTAGACCCCTTGGAATATTAGCCGGGGTCTTTGTTCCGCTTCCTCTCATTAAGGAGCCAGACAAATGAGTCTTTAAAATCCTTCATACATTTCCTCCTACATTTCTCGCTCTTCACACCCCCCACCCCCAAGTATTGTCCTCATCATTATCTTGTTCATGCTCTTTTACTGTGATATAGTGTATATAATCAGCCCCCTGGCCAAGCGAAAAACCGTGTGAGAATGTGATTGCACATTCTGGCACAGAGCCAGCAAAGTGCAGTCTGACTGGGCTGCAGATACAGTCTGACTTGGGCCGTCCAAACCTGTTGATTACCCAAAACTGCAAATGCATGGGACCAAGGAAAGGAGCCTGCAGAAGGAACCGATCATAGAAATATTTAACATAAAAATTGTTTTGTTTTTGATACATGCATTCAATACATACCGTGAGGATAGTATTTTCTTTGTTTGTTTGTTTTGTTTTGTTTTCCAAAAAGTCCTTTAGATTGTATAATTAGTCAATCATTTGGTACTGGAACCTTTGGGAAAGCGTGAGAGCAGTTTTATATGTTGCATCATAAACCTTGAAATGCCAGTTTTAAACTCAGCCAATTTTCTGCTGAGCGGAGAGTGCTCTCTGTCCATTAGGATGATCCTTGTGATTATATCCAATCATTCTGCTTCATTCTCAAGTACTTGATTGAAATCAACGGGCATACTCTACAAAAAAGGAGGGAAAAAAATACGACTTCAGTAAGATTTAAAGAATTTTAAAAAATCATTGAATTAAAATAAAGATTAAAAAACACATGAAACTACAACTACAACCAGTACTACAACCAATAAAAATGTGTACATTTGGTGACAGCATCTCAATGCAGGCAGTCCTGACACCAACAAAACAACAACAAAAGTTGTAAAAGGCAGATAATTCATGTCATGGGAGTGGGTAGGTAGGTAGGTAGGCAGGTAGGTAGCTAGGTAGACGGCAACAGCGTTCAAAATAGTTTCCATTGAGTTTTATCATATTTCTAGACATGCAAATGTGCAAAAACCTGACTCTTTCTTCTCAGATCAAAATTCTTATCAAAGTCATACAAAAAAAGCTTCACTTATCTGTCTTGTCAGAACACCTTTTTACAACTGGGAATGTTAGGGGCTTCTCAGTGAAGCCAATATCTAATTTCCAACAGATAATATTCACTGTTAAAATGTATTCTTTTGACCACTTTAAGGTCTTGTTACCAAATGTGGGTTGTAGTCCATCCAGAGCTACAATGAGTAATAATTATAGCTCATTAACGAAAAATGAGCCTGAAGAAAAAAAAATATATATATATATATATGCCCATTGCAATGTGCCCAGTTCACATTTCAAGAATGCTTTCTTGTCTTCAGGGGCTGCCAGAGCAATATGTGCCTCTTTTGTTTCCCCTCGTCTGACTGGTGAACAATGACAGCTGCTGGATTCATCTCTGTTTTACTGGATCTAGACACTAAACTCTGGCTCCTGCTGCTGATGCTGCAACAGCAGCAATAGGCATGATTGGTGATCAGGTGATGCTGCCATGGACTATTTTATGTTGAGAATTGTTAAAAATTAAGGTGGGCAAAAATCTCAAATGGCCTCGATCATGGAAACCAAATATGTTCTGCCATAATAAGCATTTATAGATTCACTTAAAGTGGACCCAGAATGGCTGAATCAGGTCTTCATCTTGGTTTTCTGGTGTGACACTATAAGGTGGGGTTTCCGATTCCAAAAAGAGCCATGTGGCTGCAGGTTTTTGTTCCAACCAAGCAGCAACACACCTGAATTGACTCTGTCAT